>APFE031015216.1:109699-129391 GCA_000404065.3 Pinus taeda
TTGCATCCTTAGTTATGCTTCAATTTCTTGACTGTGTATTTTAAAACAACTGACTGCTTCTTCAGCAACACATAAAAAAAAAAACTTTGTGAAATCCCTGAGTATTTTCTTGACTGAGCCTTCACTCTGCTGGAGAAGATCTACTGCTGCAACAAAAGACTCCTCCCTTCAGCTTCTTTGTCACTTTCAAAGAGTCTAAGCCTGCTCTGATACCACTGTTGGGGATTTTTCTGGTAAAATCCCAAAAACACAAAAATAAAACACACAGAGGCAATGCTCTGTTTCCTTTACTCCACAGGATCTTTTGTGCACAGGGAAGCTTTAAAAAAAAATGACTGAAGAACAGAGTATTACATACCCAGAAAAGGATTTCTATTCATTAAAACAAAAATCACTGATACATATTCATCCTCTTTGCTAAGAGGGATTCACCCAAAATACTCTGCGTCTTTTACAAAATGATTTTTACACTGCTGTGTAAAATGTTCATTCACCGCTGTAAAATAAATTTACATCATACTGTTGTAAAAAAAAGTTACATATGAAGCTCAAAAACATTATATGTCTGCTTCACTCCCTGCACTACTATGCATTTCCTCTTGCAAAGAAAACAAAGGTCAACTTAAAAAAATACATGCGCTCCACCATTTTCTTTATGCACTGCTGTGCATTAATACATAGTTTTATTTTCGCTGCTCCTTTGTTTTACGATGCCCAACACACAAAATTACAACACACGAGCTCTTTTTCATTCGGCTCGTTCTATCGAAAATGAACACATACAAAACATATACAAAAGGAATTTTTTTAAAAGACATAGTTGACTTGCCCATACCTCCAGCATAAAAGAAACATTAAGTGCCGTAAAAAAAACATAACTATCTACCTATGCATATGACAATTCATTAATAAAAGGTATGGTCAATGAAACTTGATTTTACTCCACGCCAAGCTTTTAATGTTGGCCGTATGTAGGTTGAGACAATCGATGGCAGAGATTGATGGAACAGATCGGACGGCGGACGGAGATATCGGGAGCCACTTTTATGTTGAACTTTACGTCCCGAGATGTCAGAGATGATGACGTATGGGGAGAGCCACGCGTCAACACTATATTGTATCAGGCTCTTGTGTACGAAAACTGCCTTCACGCAAAAGCACTCCGATACGCATCAAAGTGGTTTGTGGTTTTGCTGCAGTGGTTTTGAGGTGCGCAGTTGAAATTAGATTTCAACACTTTGAAACAATAACCCCACGAGTATTGGTCGGGAGGGGTCGTTGCCAATCCGCCTGTTTAGCAACATTTCATAGAAAATGAATATGAAATGTAAAGCCAAGTAAGATCACAGAGGGAAAGCACAAGTAGTAGAGATGAAATATGACCTGTGGTTTCGTGGGAGGATTGTCCAAAGAAAGCGGCGAGCTCTCTTTTCCGAGTAGTGAGATTGTCGAAGGTGCCGAAGCCGGGAAAATCATTGGCAGACGTAATGAAGGTAGAGTAGTTGAGCTACCTATATGGTTTCTTTACACTTATATATTTAGCATCGTGTATGTAGGCTTGATGTGTGAGAGTGAGTGTTTATTTTGAAAGGTTACAAACTCAAAATCAATCAAGAAATTAAATATGTATATTTTTATAAATTTTAGTAATCAAATTTTTTATATAAAATTTTTTGGTTTACAACATAAATTTTTTATACACCAACCTAAATTAATACTCGGTAACTAACCACCACATTATTATTATTAATCTGCTTAATTCCATCCTAACCCCACCCAAAATAAATCCATTCTAACCCATTAAAAAAAACACAAAACATAGTTGGTACAATTATGGGCATCTACAATAGGACTACTGTTACTGTGAAGGCTGTTGTGGAAAAACTTTGGGAATGAACGCTCTCTTTCCGAATAATTAACATTATAAAATCCTTATGGTTGTTATAAATTATGGTGGTCGTACAGCTTTAGAATCTGGATTTTTGGCACCGAGTCGCGGGCATTAAAATTCTTGATTGTCTGTTTTAAGGGAAACCAAAAAGATAACTCTGGATGCTACACCGCTTACAAATTTTGTTCTTTTTGCATAAATATAGACCGAGAAGGTGTTTGGATGAAACATCCCACGCTGGTTTTCACTGCTACCTAGTAGCGATCAGGCGGTGGACTTGTGTTTCAGCCTGTAATAGAAATAGCAACACGTATGGCTTCTGCAACGGCCTCGGAGGACATTCCCGGAACGTATGGCCTCGGAATCGCCGTAGCGATCAAGGATAGATATGATTACTTCGTGAAAGAAGGTCCAGAAGAATTCTTCAAAAGCCGAATGATGAAGTACAAGAATACTGTTTATAGAGTGAATCTTCCGCCAGGGCCGCTACTGTTTCCGGAAGCACAGGCCATCGTTCTTCTGGATTCCAAGAGCTTCCCCGTACTGTTCGACATGACGAAAGTCGAAAAGCGAAATGTTTTCATTGGTAATTACATCCCCAGCTCTGATTTCACTGGAGGCTTCAGGGTGCTGTCCTCCATGGACCCCTCAGAAGAACATCACGCCAAGCTCAAGAAATTTTGCTCAGACATTGTAAGATGAACGCCCACAAGTGGTTTCCAGAGTTCCACAAGGCTTCAGAAGAGCTACGGGCAGTGGTTGAGAAAGACTTCTCGGAAGGCAGAAAAAAGCCATTTAATGCCCATAATGAGCATATGCTCTTTAATTTTCTGTGCAGGTGTATGGTCAACCGAAATCCCAGTGAAACGGACCTCGGGAACGACGGGCCTTCCTGCATTAAAAATGGGCTTGCACTTCAACTGGCTCCCATTGCCAGTAATGGCATCCTACCAAAGATCCTCGACGAAATCACAATCCATGCGGTCCCTCTGCCGAAGGCTGCGCGACTTCTTTTACAAAACGGAGGTTCTTGATACACATCAGAGTTTAGGTGTGAGTAAAGAGGAAGCGTGCCATAACTTGCTCTTCTTGCTCTGTCTCAATGCCTTCGGAGGACTCATGATTTTGCTTCCAAACATCATCAAGCGAATCGTTCAAGTGGGTGGTGAATTGCAGAGAAATCTGGCACAAGAGGTTCGAGGGGCATTCCGCGCTAATAACAACAGTCTACACGCCCAGGCTTTGAACCGCATGCGTCTAGTTCGATCAACAGTGTACGAAGTGCTGAGGATGGACCCGCCGGTTCCGTTTCAGTATGCGAAAGCCAAGGAAGACTTCGTTCTCGAGTCGCACGATGCGCGTTATCTGGTGAAGAAAGGTGAGCTTCTGGCTGGGTATCAGCCCATGGCAATGAGAGATCCTCACGTCTTCGAGGATGCACACCAATTTACTCCGGATCGTTTCATGTATGACGGGGATAAAGGTCAGAATCTGCTGCAGTGTTTGTTCTGGTCGAATGGCCCTGAAACAGAAGAACCCTCTCTGCACGACAAACAGTGTCCAGGGAAGAACATTGTAATACTTTTAGCATGTCTTTTCGTTGCCCACATCTATCTGCGATATGACTCCATTGATATAGATCCCGATACACCCTCCTCACGCATCGTTTTCACAGCTCTGAATAAGGCCACGTTCTAACATGGAGTAGGAGTCGCGCCCACCTGACCTTGTCTTTCTCTTTAAATCATAATTACTCAGAAATAAGGACTTCGTTTGACACAGGGATCACCCAAAGTCATGATCTCGGATGGTATAATCTTGTGCATTCGGTCAACACACATGAAATTAAAGGTCAATGGGCATCATGAGGTTTGGCTCCTTCCATCTTGCCTACCTACCGTAGGTTAGTTTATAAGATCTTTGGAAGGAATAGGGTGTAAATACAGTTTTTTTTTTTATTATTATTATTTTTTTTCAGGGATTACCTACTTACTGTAGTTTATAATATCTTTAGAACGAATAGATTGTAAAAACAGTTTTATGGTATGTTTTTTTCTTCTGGAGATTATTTTATTTATTGTTTTGTTATAGCTTAACAATGCACTTTACTCTCTGCTTTATTTTTTTCCCTTTAAAAATAAAAATTTCGAGAATAAAATTATTAGTATATTATATTTATCATTTTATTTTGATTATTAATAATAATTTAATTCGTAAAATTTAATTTTTTATAAAATATTTTTAATGGTAATCATAAATTAAAGGATGAGATTTTTGTTTTTTAATTAATTTATTAATTAAAAGAATGTTATATGAATTCATGTTATTGTTTTGAGAGGCCTATTCTATAGCCCAATATGATCCCAATGTGTAAAAAGGGGTGAAATTTGACAAGAAAAATGTGTGTTTGTATACATTTAAAAAATTGACAGTGAACGTCTTTTGTGATGTGTATTAAAGTTTATAAAATGTTATTTGTGATAATTTGTTTTTTTCCCAAAACCTCAAAGTTTGTGTTTTATCCAATTTTGTTAATAATCAATGTGTGACATACTTTTGCTTTTAAAGTTTATTTTATATTTAAAAAATTTAAAATTTGTTTATAGTTTAAAGGATCCAGATTTATTATCGAATTTTCCATTGTTATTCAATTTTGCCAATATAGACCCATATGTTTTTTTTATGATTTACTCATAGTTCAAAATTGGCTTATAACCAATATAGACCCATTTTAACTTCGGATCTACCAAGCACCGAGATGGTTTAAATATTTCAAAAAGAAAGTGTAAAACTTGAGGAAATATTTGCACTTCAAAGAGATTTGATTCCTCTCTGTTCTTGGTAGATCTTGAATTAAAACATATCTATGTATCACACCATTAATTCAAAGTCACTAACATCACACCAAAACTAAATGCAGATTACTGAATTAGAAGTTAGGAGAAAATTAGAAATATGACACAAATATTAATACATGAAGGCTGAAATTTCTTCATTTGCTTTGAATTTTCCCCCTAATTTGTCACCCTGCGACCCACCAAGATCAAGTTGAGCTAGAAAGGCTCATTGGTGCACAACAGACTCAGGGATGGGGCTTAAACCAGAAGGAGAATGCAAACTCATGCACACCATGGCTAACAAAAGTGAAGATCTTGGAGTTTTTGAATGCAAAGGTACAAAATATCGATGAAAATATTTTCCAAGAGGTGAGCTATAAGCCCATGGACATTTTCGTAAACCATATGTTGTGGAACACCACAATTGTTATGTGGGGATGGGAGCATAATGATGATGTTTCATTTCCTCTAGGAGATTGAGGGCGGGATGGTAGTTCTCCAGTTGTCATTGTAGAGCCGAACCTAGTGGTCCCAACAATGAAGTGCAATGGGTCATTAATATTCTACAAGACCAGGTAAATAGACATTATGCAGGCATCCTCAACACCTCAACTAATAGAGGTGCGTGCATAGTGCAAGGGAAATTTGAACCCTTGATATCGTAATTTGACCGTTCAATCTTCTAACCCTCATGGGTTCCACCAAATGTGAAATGAGCTCAACAAATTTTGAATATGTTGGGAGAAGCATAGAGAGAGGAACAATAATTTGAAGAGAAGCCAAAGGAATCATCACCGACCTTCTTATCTACAACAGACAATGGCATGTGTTTGTAAATAAACATTAGATAATAAGTGTGGTGGTAGCAAGAGAAGGAGGACGTAATGGCTCAGTCCCTCGAGTGATGGGGGACATAGGATGGGAGTTGTTGAGAAGAGGCTACTATATTTAATTTATGTAAATATTCCTTGTTCATCATAGGTATATATGCTAATTGCTTTTGTTCATTATATGTAATGGTTAGATATATTCCTGAAATTCACATTTTCTTATCTTCTTCCATTTTGTATACCACTATTCCCTTCTCCATTCAAACTTAAGAGAGCGAAAAGGAACATTACCACAGAGCAAGGCATAGAGGGCCGTTAGTTGTTGAGTTGAGTTCAACTCCATTGTACATTATTGATTTGTCTTCCTTTTCTTATTATGTTTCTTTCTTCCATTAACGTTTTTGTTATGTCAATGGTTTTTCCTGCGTGTATGTTTTTGTTGAATTTGGGTTTTTTCTTTAGATTTGATATTGGTGTTTTCTTAAGTTTTTTTTATTGTTTACATTTGGTATCCTATGGGAGAGGAGGCCATAATTTCACTAATTAAACCTTATAGTGGTGGTTTATGTACATTCCACATTATGTGCAGTGGGTAAAAGATGTACACATTGTTTCCTTTGGGTTTTATTTTAATAAATAATTATGTTTATTTGTTTATTTTAGTTCATTTGTTTAATAAAATTTTATTCATATGTAGGTGTAGAAATATTGTGTAACGACTCCTCTACAGATGTTGGATTGTGTTAAGGAGTCATTAAAGGTACTTTTCCTCTGATTCACACTCAACTTAATGTAGAGTCCTCAATTTCAATTGGTGAAAGAAGTTGTATTATGTTCTATTAAAAGGTAGCATGTTTCTTATGGAAACCTAACTGAAGAAAATGAATACATCAACCTTACTATATATGATCTTCTCCTTGGAAGGCCTTTCCATTGGATAGATATATCATTCTTCATCAAATACTATTAAAAGGTAGCATGTTTATTATGTAAACCTGATTGAAGAAAATGAATCCAACAACCTTACTTTATCTGATCTTCTCCTTGAAAGGCCTTTCCATTGGATAGACATATCAGTCTTCATCAAATATTAGGTCACCCACCCCCCCATGCCCCCTACTCTTAACCAAGTTTTAAATCTCCTTTCCTCGGGTCTTGAGTGTCCTTTGTAGAGGCCATTACTTGACATGAACCTCAAAAAGACTTTACATTCCATTGAGATGATGAGTGATAAAAAAACAAAGAATCAACTTTATTAATCAAACTGGGCAGCCCTAAGGTGAGAGACTGCACCTGGAGACTTCCACTAGCAGAATTCTCTACATTCTTTCTCACAAAGGCCTATTACATATAAACTAGCACATAAACATGGTGATTTGAACCACTCCCTAAATAATAGGATCTTAGACCTAATCATAGGGTCTCAATCCTATCCTTCAACAAAAAACAACCAAATGTGGAAGAGATTATCTTTCTCCATTAATTCTAACACTCCCCCTTAATGGAGAAAGGGTGCTTGGAAAAATAGCATATGCCTGCCGATCTAGTCTCAGCTAGTCTTACAATAGTACATAAAAACTTGGTAACTGAGCTTTCATTTTTGTCTTCTTGTTTGAGAGTCCATGCTTGTTCATTCGTCAATGAAGTTTCATATTCACTTTTCTTGCCATAAGGTAGTGATGGAGATTCTCCTCCTTTTTACGTTTTCTACCCCAAAGGCGAAACACTTGAACTCTTATCCTCCTCTTTCTTGATCTCGATTGTAGGCTAACATCCAATGTTGTAGGTTCTTGGGACTTTTCAATTGTTTCTTCTTGAATTCCAATATCTGCACACTTAAAAACAATGTTAGATTCATAAAGAGGACCATATTGGATCTTGTCTTCCTTCTCCTTCAAGAGATTTTTCATTTCTCCATCTCTCTCTGCTAACATAGCTTGTTGATTCATGCCTTCAACCTCTTTACTCAGTTATGTTGTTGTAAACATGTTGTCCTGCATTTGATTCACATATGGAGATAGATTTTTCTTCTCACTGAAAAACAACTCATCAATAAGATTATTTTCATGCATCAGATTAATCCACTCTTCATGAGATACATAGATCTCATCAAATTTGACTTCATAGGTCTCTGCATCAGGGAAGCTTTCTTCATAAAAAAAATTAGATTCTACAACAATGGTTGTTTCTTCGTCATCACATGTTTTAATGTCAATTATAGGCACACATTCATCACCCATCATTGCATCTTCAATGTTGACATGTTTAGTTTCACAATCAGTTATGGGATTGAAAACACAATCATCATTTTCAAGAGCAATACCTTCATCATATTTGCCCTCATTCAAACTGTACTTCATTTCTAAAATATCCCACAAAACTTTTGCATTTTGAATCTTATCATATTCATGTAGTATGTTGAACATGATGTTTTCATCTAATGTGGATGTTATAAGACGTAATGTTGATGCATCTCCACTATCATAGTTTAAATTGATAGCATCTTCAACATAATTCAATAAATTTACCTTCCATAATGTTGTTTTCATTTCAGTTGCCCAACTTTCATAATTCATACCTAAAAAAGAGGGTAAATCCGACATTAACCTATTAACGATTTCATTAAATTCTAGATTTGCATCATGATCCTTGACTTGATCAACTATAAGTCCATCAACGTCGACTAGAAACTCTTCAACAAATTCAACAAAACAATATATATCATTTGTCCTTTGATGCTTTCTCTTCAGTTTTCTTCGAGACTCTTTCAGTGTCCTATGTTGACCCATTTCTCCTCTATTTTCTCCCCAACATCTGGTGTGAAAGAACACTTTGATCAGAAACAGTTTGTTGCCCACTGCACTACTACAGACCAGCTCTAGATGTTACTATACACTTTCCAATAGTACTCGCTCCAACCACATAAGGATGGGCCACCTGGTTGATCGAACAATGAGGGATCCAAACAACACTTTGTCCCATGCATAGGTCAAATTGAAATTCCCAATTCATAAACGATGTTGACATTTACACAAACCAATAACAACACCAGTTAATCGTAGTGTTCACAGGCTCCATGCAATCAATCCACAGGAGAAGATTCCTAGCTAGACAAAGGAACCAGAACAATGCTTTGTCCACAAACTTTTGCTCCATGTGACCTCTGATTCAAGTTGCCACCACGCGACCTTCAACTCAGTCATTGTAGATCCGACCACCAGGCAATTGTTCAAACTCCTTGACCACGACAAATGGATCCCGTCTCCACAAACACAGTGCCACCGAACTGGATTCGTGGAAAAGCTTGTGAGGAAAGCTCCCAGCAGTGCAGACCCAACCTCCATGCAAGATCAAGCTATGTACCTTCAGCCTTGCTGTAATACGGTGAGTATGACGGAGTAGCAACACCCTCTAACCTTCAACCTTGGCAACACCACTCTGGCCTTTGAATACCTTGATTTTTGTATAGCCTACTTAAACATAGGCTTCTCCACACAAAGCAACGCCCTCACACATTCATGACTTCGGCCTCCTCTCTGGTGGGTTCCTACTTGTCATCAACAATGGTTGTTTCTACAAGCCCTGTGAAACAGATCTATTCGAGCATCTATTGAGAGTCGAGATGCCACCACTTTCGAGTATCTATTCCGCTACCACTGTTGCTTTCAAGTCAACAAACCTTGCCCACAATTCACCAGAACTAGGAAAGCTCCATAATTCAACCTTCACACTCACATTCACCACAGCATGGTTCTCTCATCCGTGCCACACCAATGTCAACACCACCACTGGATGTTTATGCCATTGTTCCGGTTTCTTGGAGCAAATGGAGGAATAGAGGTCAAAATAGCAGGCTCTGCTACGAGGATTTTTCTCCTCTTCCCTCTTCTCTACTGACTCAACCCGCCCTAATGCCTTGTGATCTGATCGCATAGAGATTCTGGGATCGGAAGATGATCCCGTGGATGTTGTTAAGCCATGATCTTTTGCGCCCTGAGCGAACAAGCTCGACCATCCTGGCAATTGCTTGATCTCTAGCTACACCAAATGCAATCTCGACCTTCACTGCTTGGTCTCTAGCTGCATTAACTTCGATACATAGAATCAAGAAATCACCGAGCTATTCCACAATTTTCGTAGCAGGATAGATTCCACAACTAGTCAATGCAACTCAGTGGGTAATCACAACACTCACCACGATAATCAAAATCAATCATGTTAATCACGGTGGGCACCAAACAATGAATCAGATAGCAGGATGCAGCTCCAACAATCCCAACTATGATCAACACATTCGATCACCCACAACGCTTGATCACTAAATCATTCAACAAACTCGACCTTGACCTTGAGTTCCAACCTAAGCTCTGATACCATGATAAAAAATAGAGAGTCAACTTTATTAATCAAATTGGGAAACTCTTAGGTGAGAGACTACACCTATAGATTGCCACTAGCAGAACGCTCTACATTCTTTCTCACAAAGGCCTGTTACATATAAACTAGCACATAAACAGGGTGGTTTCAACCATTCCCTAAATAATAGGATCTTAGACCTAATCATAGGGTCTCAATCCTATTGTACAACAACCAACAACCAAACGTGGAAAAGACTAACTTTCTCCATTAATTCTAATAATGAGGATCTTCCTTTTATGGATTGATATTTCCCAATAGTGATGCATAGAGTTGGTTTGAAAATAAAATATGATTGGGAGGTTTATTGATTTATGTTTTGGTCAAATTCTTGGTAAATAACCATTGAAAAAAGAAAATGCCTACGAAAAGATAAATATATGCATGAGAGTAATACTAATATTGTTGTTGTACTAACAAACACATATAACCAATTTGGGGTTATGGAGATTTTATTGTGAGTGTTCCATGTAATTTCAAACCAAAATTCATGATTCAATAGGTCATTTGTGTGTAATGGTCATTTTGTTATTATGATAAATATTTAAACAAAATTAACATCATTGTGTTATTAAAGAGTAATATTTTATTCAAACCTTTATTGGTAAAGGGTTTATCAAAACATCACTCTAGAAACACAAAATTTTAAACATAACTTGACAAACGTCAAAAAAAATTTGTGTGATGGGTACAAAGGAATCCAAATTCCAACTCTATGTGTAAGTATGTCACGTCCTAAGAAAATAATAAAAATAATTTTCGCTAATATCGGTTAATCTTAAATTATATGTATCTTTTTAATCTTATTAATACACTAAGATTAATTGTTAAAATATAACTATGTATTTGAATGGATAGTAAATTATCTCATGTGTTTAATAGTTATTTTATCATATACATGAATTTTAATGGACCATAAATTTACCTTTAACAAATTTTTTTACTAAATTAAAATTCCAAATCAGGGAAAATTTTAAACATTTTTACTCTTTACTAAATCCAATACCATTTCTTAAATTAAAGGAAAAATGTAAATTCAACACAAAGAATATAAAATCTTGCTCCAAAATCTTTTAATATTTCTTTTAACTTAACATTTGTAAAATGAATCTTTAAAATGAAAATCCATATCCTAGGGATATATGAAAATGTTTAAAGACATAAATTTTTCCACATCAAAGTTGTAATATTTGAAAATATTAATTTGATGTATTTTTATTATAGATGTTGCTATCATACCATGTAAAAAACATCATTAAATCTATATTGATATTATATAATTAATATTATATTTAATATTAATATTATTAAATTTAATAACTTTGGATTAATGCAATATTAAATTTAATATAATATTCAATTTGTTATATTTTAATATATATAATATATCATGATATATATTAACTCTAAATATATATGGAGGGAAGAACAAAGACATAGAGTGATAGAGGTGGAGAGATAGGGGGAGTGACAAGAAAGAGGAGGAGATACAATGAAGGAGAGGGAAGAGGAGGAATGAAGAGAGAGAGAATGAGAGGAGTGAGAGATGGAGAAAAGGGTAAGAGAGAGAGTGTGGGAGACACAAATATGAAGGGGGGAGAGAGATAGTGACAAGTTTGGAGGGCCAGAGAGAGAGAGAGAGGTAAGAGAGAAATGAAGATAGGGGAAGGACCAAAGAGAGGACTTGAGAGAGAGGAGGGGAGAGGGAAGGACAAAGAGATCGAGTTGGAGGAGGAGAGAGGGAATGAAGAAGAAATACATTGAGATAGAAAAGTGGGGAGAGAGAGAGAGGAGTGACAAGGGAGAGATGGAGAGAGAGTGTGTATATTTTGGGTGAGATAGAGATACAAAGAAGGAGATATGGAAGTAAGGGTAAAGAGAAGGAGAGAGGAGAGAGAGGGAAATGGTGACAAAGTTGGAGGGCAAAGAAGGGGGGGGAGATAGAGTGAGGTGGGAGAGAAAGGGACAAAAAGGAAGAGAGAGAGGACATGAGAGAGGAAGAGGGAGAGAGGTGGGTAAGAAGAAAGACATATATAGAGAAAGGTGGAGGGAGAGAGAGAGGGAGTGATAAGGCAGAGAGAGAGAGGGAGAGAGGAGAGCAAGAGGGAAGATAAATAGAAGGGGGAGAGAGGGAGACAGAGAGGAAGAGGGAGGGAGAGATAAATAGATATGAATAAAGAGTGTGTATGCTTTGGTGGTCATATTGAGAGACAAAGGAGAGGCAGAGGGAGATATAGATATAGATGGGAGGTGAAGGCACTACTACACCAAGGGCACTTTTAAGACATTTTTTTAAGACAAAAGAAACATTTTATCTCAAAAGTCACTTTTTTATTTTAGTTATTTTAATTAAAATTTAATATCAATTGAATTGTCTTAAATAGGAAATTTAAGACAAAAAATAGTTTGAGACAAATATATTTTAAGACAAAACTTTATATTTAAAACAAAAAGAGTTTAAGACAAACCTTTAGATTTGAGACAAAAATATTTTAAGACAAAACTTTATATTTAAGACAAAAACAATTTAAGAAAAAAAGTATTTTAAGACAAAACATTATACTTAAGACAAAAACAGTTTAGGACAAAAATATTTTAAGACAAAAACAGTTTGAGACAATAATATTTTATGGAAAAACGTTATTTTAAGACAAAACATTATATTTAAGACAAAAACAGATTGAGACAAAAGTATAGATAAAACTTTATATTTAAGACAATGGTCACTTAAGACGAAACCCATTTAATACAATTAAAAATTAATACAAAAACATATCAATTTAAGACAATATTATCTAAGAACTGCAAAATTGACTCTGACAATGTGCCCTAAGTCTGCCAGCTTACAGGCTACTATTGTCTCACGCCTATACTAAGGTTGTTATTTCACTTACCATTCATGTTATCTTATATATAAGACAATGATTTGTTGGGCTCTTCGTTTCGTGGGGGTGGCCAAATCTAAAGAATGCAACAACTTTTCCTTGCAACATTTCCTAGACATTAATTCCTATTTTGTCCCTTTGATCTCGATTGATACGATTAGAGACAACTTGTCTTTTTTTGCATTTGACACTACTACACGGAGGGGGATTTTAAGACAAAAGAAATATTTTGTCTTAAATTTTAATTTGTCTTAAAATTTTCAATATGAGGTGCTAGTAAAAAAAGGTAAAGGATTAGGACTTTCTTCAGAAAGAAAAAAACACTATCTTTTATTGAAATATAAGGATAGTAAATAATTTAGATTTTGCTCATTATAATATCCTTTCATACTTCTCCTATCATTCCTATGCCCATACATCTCTATTTTCCTGTTCTACAAAACGTGTCTTTCTTAACATCAAACTGTAGCTTATAACCATTACATTTTCACAAATGAATACTTCCATTGTCTAAAGATAAAAAAATTCCATCAGGATCAGGTCTGTGTTAAAATTTCTTCTAAGAGTAGTTGATGCTGCATGCGTTTACCATGATACCCTGCTTGAAGATTGAGAATTTTTTTCCCCTTGTTTCCTTCAAAATACCACTTTTAGATTGGAGGTTCGCTGTCCAATTATGTTCTTTGTATATATGCTATAAATGTATATGATTAAAAGTCCTTACCATGTTATGAATCCTCATCATCCAATTTGCAAGTATGGGGGGATTAAAATTAGTATGCTTGTTTACCCAGTTAATGATTCCTTTTGCATCTCCATATACCTGAATTTTGTCTAACCTTAGCCATTTTGTTGTGATAAGTACTCCCCATAATGTTGTAATATCTGATTTTTTGTTTGATCCCATTCCCGCCTTCGACTAGAAGTGGAAGAAATTACCAGTCTCAGAAATTATGGCTACAACACATCCACATTTCCTTTTATTGTTGGTTCCGTGAAGAAATCCAACTAGATATTCTTTCCAAATATCAATGAATTTAGATTTCCTGTTTTTGTTAGACTCAATCACTGGATCGATCTCATTGAAAAAATAAACTGCCTTAATAATGTCTTCTCTAACAATCGAAATTTTCTAATAAAAAATGCTAGCGTACTTACTTCACCATATAATCCATATGATATATAATGGGAGGGACATGTACTTCCTGTGTGAAGTGAACCATTACATAAGACATATGAACAAGGGTTGATTAGTTCCAGTGAAAGGAAGCTTCATTTCCTCCATAACCCCATCCCAAATCAGCCTCATATATGAGCATTTGATCTACAAATGATCTATATCTTCAACCCCCACCATGCATAGAGGGCATATTGCAGGACCAATGATCCCGCGCTTTTGTAAGTTGTTCCATGTTAATATGACCATGTGCTACTAGCCAGCGAAAACATTTTAATTTATTCAGGAGATTCAATCTCCATATATCCCATACATGCTTATTATATTCATTGATCCTCTTGGGTTTTGGCAACTTCAAGTAGATATCTTGGACCATCGGATTGTTCTTTTTCATTTTAACCCCCCCCCCCCCCCCCCCCCCCCATATCATATAGTCCTACTTATCACCAAGACTGATGTCAGCATATCAAAGTTGCGCTACATATGACCCCCATTCTTCATGATATGTCTCTGGTATTCCAAGATCATCAACCCTTCTCTAACTCTATTGATCAATGTTTTGAGTCCCTGAAAGATATATCTGTTGCGAGCGGATAATGTCCTTTCTATGAAGGATTTGTAGTAGCTTAAAGGATAATGAATGATTTCCAACCATCCCCATGATGGTGTCTAATCCAATTTTGATCTTGGATCCATATCCATGCCCCCAATAGACAAACCCCAACATCTAATGTAGAATGTGTTGAAAAGTGTGACTAGGTTCGGGCTTCATAATGACACGTGTAAATATGATTTTATGTAATTGATGTAAAGAAGAAAATAAAATTATTTTTGTAATGCTTGAATCATGCATTTCATGATCAAGGAATTTTGTTTTAGTTAAGGTTCCCATTATGAACCTTTAGGTTTGTCATCAAGTCATAATAGTCTATTGAGTCAATGTTATGTATGGAAGACCTTTCTTGGGCATGTTACAAATATATGTGAGTCATTGAAACAGTCAAAGACACCCTCCAAGATCAAGCCCAAGCATCTCCTTCAAGTTGGCCTTAAATAATATTATGAAGCTTCACCAAAGCACATGTTGGCTCACACACAACTCAAGTCAGATAATTTACATGGGAAAAGCACTATAAATAAGGCAACTTGACTTCATTTCAAGGACATAATTTCGGTCAAGGAGAAGTCTACAATAACAAGTGCGAGAATCACTAGGAAAGGAGCCTCATAACCAGTGAAGAGAAGGAAAGGAAGAGTGACGTAGTTAGCCTTGTTTTTGGGTCTGTTTTTGGCTCACTCACTCCACAGGCGTGAAGGATAGACACTATATGTTGTAGAAGAAGCCGAAGTACTGCAATCCCTTTTGAAAGTCAAGTCAAGGAGAAAACTAAGGAGTATCTCAAGTTGAGTTGTCAAGGAGGTAGCCTCCACATAAAGAAAAAAAAATCAAGGTATGAGAGAAGGTAATCTGCATGTACTAGGGTTCCTGAATTAAGGCCAATAAGTTGAATGTCTAAAGCTGAGAAAAGGAAGTCGAGATATTAAAGGTAGCAGAGGCAAAAAAAAGAAACAATCAGTTTACTATCATTGTCTCTATTAAGAAATAGAGGTAAAAATAAGAAGCTTGGGGTCTTCGTCTTGGAGAGGTAAAATAAGACAAGGGTCTTGGTCTTGGTATTTGTCAATTGAAATCTCTATAAGAAGAAGAATTAGTTTGGATTTTTCGTCTCAAGTGGGAGAGGTTTTGGCCTTGGTTGATCACCTATATTTTGTGTTGCTTGTCTCTTTATTGTTTATGAGTTCATAGTTGTTTGATGAAGAACACTATAATAATCTAACTAAAGAGAAGACTCCATAATCTAAAAAAGTAGAAAGAATTCACAAACAATTATCATTACAAGAGAAATCACCAAATTACTATGCCCTAAATTTCTCAACATAGTGTGCACCATAGTTCTCCATATGTGTGATATAACATATTTCTTCTTCATACCACTGCTAATCCATGAGGATAAAGTTTGACTGAACATATATTTTTCCTTAATGATATAAGACCACACACCATTTCCAAACACTTCCCTCCACATGTTTTTTATAATCAAAGCCTTGTTGAAAGTGGATGTATCTATGACACCCCAACTTCCTTCCTCCACTGGCCTTGCAAGTGTTGGCCATCGTACCATATGAATTTTTTCTTGTAACTATGTTCCATCCCATAAGAAGCAGCTCATGATAGCTTATATCTTATGGATGATCTCCATTGGCATTAAATAAATGGGCATCCAATTTACTGAAATGTTTTGTAGCACCGATTTAAGCATAATTACCATCCTTATTCCATCGTCAGCCATTTGTATTTCCATATGTCCAATTTTTTGTTAAATCTTTCGATTAACCATGCCCAATATTGGTTATAGTATCCTTTCGATTTCATCTTAAACCCAAGGTAGGGAAACCATCATCTGGGATTGATGATGCTACCCCAAACAGATCACATATGTCATTTGTTACATTCTCCTCATCGTCATCGTGTAACAACATCAATTTCCCTTAATTCATACACAAACCATATGCAAATCCAAATGATTTAATTAGGTCTCTAATGGTTCTCCACTCTCCCACCGTGGAGTCCACACATAGTAATGGATCATCTATGAACATTAAATGAGAGATGGAAATATTTTTGGTTACTCTGATCCCTTTAATAATTCCATTATCCTTTGACACCCTGATTTTTCTACTGAAACAATCAATAACTAAGAGAAACAGTAATGGAGACATGGCACAAACCAGTCTAATTCCTCTATACGAATTGAAAAATTGTCAAGGCACACCATTAATAATGCAAAATTTGTAGTTTTGCAACATGCGAAAATCCATTTAATGTTAAATAGATACATACCAGATTTATTCCTATCCATTGCAATCATATGTCTTTCTCAAGTCTACCTTTAGAAGGAAAGCTCTTTGTTTTCATGATTTAATAGAGTGCATCATCTCCCTTGCGATTCCTTGTCCCAATCTATTATTATCCTCTGAGGTGAATGTGTTTGGAAGTTCTTCAATGAAATTCATTTGTGACTAGAAATATGTCTCATGTGCTAAGAATTGATGTTTGAAATGTGCGACCGCTGCTTGTTCAGTAGATCTTTGTGAACTGAATATGTTTTCTACCTCATCTCTTATCCTCCTTATGGAATTGAATTGTTTCCTGACATTGAAATGTGTGTGGAAATATTTGGTATTTTTATCTCCAGGTATTTTTATCTCTAGCTTTTATCCATGTCGCCCTCCTCTTCATGAAGATGTATTCTTCCCATGAACTGAGTATGTCCCTTCTCTCACCCTCCAATTCAATGATCCTGTGTCGGTATTCCTCTAAGAAGAATAATGGGTCATGAGGATCATTGAAATAACATAGGAAAATGTCAATATCCCTAATAGCTTTAGTTTCCTCCTCCTTCATCCCCATAATCCTTTCCTGAGTAACCCTTTTCAGTTCTCTAAGCTTTCGGCATATGGATGTAATGTGATTCTATGGAGGAGGAAGCAATGAATGATACCAAACATTTCAGACCAAATCCCCAAATTCATCCATTTTAAGCCATTTCGGGTTGAATTTAAAGGGTTATGATCTCTTATGTTTTCGTTCATCCCATGGCAGCATAATGGGCAAGTCATAAAAAATAGATGTTAGAATAGTATAAGATCTTATATCTATCAGATGATTAACCATAAACTTGTCCATTCTTTTTGAGATACCCTCCTCACTAGTTCTTCTATTCCTCCAAGTGGAGCCAAGAGGATCTGGTGTCAACCTAGTCCCAAAATAGTTTACGCCCCACATATGGAGCATATCAACTGACAATTCAGACCCTTTGACAGTTTCCCGTCATGTGTTTGATCATGATAATCCATGCACACGACAGAAGTGCTTGCAACTCAATAATTTTTGGATCCCACATAACCCCCAGACCATGAGATAATCCAATAGAATTAGTTGCAACTGCATTCCATGAAGGGCAAATAAAGAACATTTCATTATCTCTGCAAACCACCATTTCCTGGAAAAGGATTAGAGACAGTTTATAAACCTGAATAATACCTTTAAGGTAGCTTATTTTGGGGGTTGCTCCCAAACCCCAAATATTAATGGAAATAATAACCATGCAGGAACCACATGCATAGTTACATCCCCACTGAGGACTTAGACTCCATCAAAATCAGAAATAGAGACATTACCAACAGTAAAATTTAGAATCTTCCCGGATCCGGGTGGCATTATTGGTACCACAGATCTCTATGCAGGAAGTTAATGCCCAGTACTGCCAGCTGCAGAGCAGCGTGGCCTCCCGGGACATAACCTCATACGAGCAAGGAATGAATATTAATGCGAGACTGGGAGGAGGATTTGCATTTAAGTTCTCCGTTGATCGACGCAATATGCCTCCTGTTATAATCATGCCGATCCATGGTTCACTCACCCAGCTTTGTGCTCTGTTGCGCGGCAATAGAACCAGGTTTATGGGAGCTGTGGGTGATGGCTTAAATTTGGTGCATTGCCGCAGGCTCAAAGCCATCTCTCTCAAGGGTAATTTCTCCCCTGTTCTGGATTTTTGCTCTCTGTCTCTGTCTGCTATCTTTGTGGTTGTCTATACGCTCAGTCATACTGTGGTGTTGGTCGAAAGCTCTGTTGGGCATCCCTCTTGCCTCACCCGACTCCGTCCTGGTGGTCATCCTGTCCATAACCCTTTTGAGGCCTACCTTCTTTCTGTTATCATGGTTCGTTCTGGCAAGAGGCATCGTTCTGGGGGGCGTCGTGACAACCGTCTGCATCCTCCAGTTGGTCTTGCCATGGAAACGGCGACGGAACCGTTCAATCCCTCCCCCGCCCATGAAGCTAGGCCTTTTGTTGGCTCTGGTCGGAAACCTAGGCCAAATAATGCCTTTCAAACAACGCACTTCAAGTTTCAAAGTAATCTGCACAGGCCCCTGGTTACTACCCACATCACCCTTATACTCTTGGAAGAGGAAAACCTTGTCTCCCCCTTGGCCTGCATCGCCCCTAATCCCTCTCCTGGCAATGAGAATTCCTCGGGCAGTGATACCAAGGAAAATTGGGAAAAAGAGAAAGATGAACAGGAGGCTTTTCTCAAAAATCTTCCTCCTCTTGACGACACAGGACCTGCAGCTGAGGACAAAACTCATGGCGAAGCAGAACATGCCATAACTATCCCTGACAGCGATTTAAGCGGTAATGAAGGTTTGAAGGATGGCAACACTACTCGGGATGAGAAGAAGGACAAAGACCCAGCAAAAGAGAAGTAGTGCCACTTAGGACTGTCTCTTTTTGTTTCGGCTTCGGTCTCATGCTTATGGTCAGGTTTCTATGCAATTGTCCTACTGTTTTTTGGCTCCCAGATGGGAATTTGATGACTTTGTATTTGCTGGGTTGCAATGTCTTTTGTGTCTCTGTGCTGGCTCAGTTCTCCTTCTCGGCGACGCATGTCTCTCTCTATGTCTGCTTTCTGGTCTCTTGCACTTTGTAACTGATTTCCCCAGCTTATGTCTGTAATGGGGCAGTTATGTTTTGTCGAGTGCTGTAATGCCTCGATCATATGTAAAAATATTTTGCCTTTCAGTTAATAGAAGTTAG
>APFE031015225.1:0-12682 GCA_000404065.3 Pinus taeda
TGATAAAAGAAGAATCATTTTAGCGCCAAAAAGGATCCTCTCCACCAGAGAGAAAATTTTGTTCCAAAACAATAGCGAAATATCTCATTAAATAGAACCTTCCAAAGGAGGATTGATTATGGGATACAGAAAATTTCCACTAGCAATACACTTCTCTACCCATGATCTAAGGAAAAAGCATTTATGAAGGGGAAGGCCACATTATATACATAAAATAATCAAGATAGAAACAGTAAAACATAATAAATAACACACATAAGAATAAAAATAATGAATAGTAATAAAGTACAAATAAAAAACATGAAATACATAACTATCCATAAAGGCGCCACTGGACTAATATTTATAACCAAAGTTAAACCTCGTTATAAATCATCATTTGTTTTTTATATAGATTTATGTTTTACGCCAACTAGAATATTCAATTTAAAACAAGAGATTATATATTGTAGCAACAAGTAAAATCTTTTTATGTTGTCAATTGGTTCTGGCCAAAGTGGTTGTATGTTATCCTCCATACCCAGGTTCTATCATGTAAGTAACATGAAAAGCTTAGAGCTTATACCGAATCTGGTTTACCCTAGAGGCAGCATCTTCAAAATGAGGGTAAGTGCCTAGTGGATTTCCCCAAAAAATGCATTATGTGGTAAAGAAAGGAAATTGAAAATATAAAAAGTATATGTATTAATTAAAAAAAAAAAAAAAAAACCTTTTTATGTTATCAATATGCTGAAAAAGAACTGGCCACTATGAGGATCTTGTTACCACCCAAACTAGTGCTCTTGTCAAGGTCCTTACAAGACTCTAAGATGGCACACATAGGATACTATTATGAACTCAAATGAGTGAATAAAGAATATTGCTACCAAGTATGGAAGGTATTCTTGAGTTGTAAATTGGATAAGAGGTTGTGCTGTGTAAATCTGCTTGTTGTCCTGTAGCTTCAGAACTGGAAAAACGCAGAAAAAAATGCAAGGACAACAAGACAAAACCACTTTCGAGGCCACCCAAAAGTGTATATACACTATATTGAGAATCTAGGGGTGGGGGACTTAGGACAGCAAGGATATACCAGATCATAACCTCTTAAACTTCAGATCTACAACAAAACCTGCATTTCCAGAAAGGTGGAAACTTGTTGCAAAGATTTGGGGTCAAATCCCCATTGGGTTAAAACCCATAAATTAATTCCAATAGATATGCATGCATTCCTAATGGCTGGAATGTGTCTAAATAACCACAGAATAATGAAAATAATACTTGTAAAACAATTATGGAATCTGAAAAAGGGATTATGTGAATAAAACTTACTTGGATGTGAATTCCCAAAATCCAACTTGTAATCTGTTGTAAATTATTGCAGATCTACAAAAACTGCTTAGAATACCTTCGTGAAATATGTTTATTAAGTGAGAAAACAGAAGGTAGATATTCCTTAGATAAAATAAAGAATTTCTGCTCAAAACCCCAAGGAGTGACTGACTAATTCAAGATAGAAGTTTGAAGTACAATCTAGTTATATAAATTGTTGTTTTTCATTTGTATAAGATAGGAAAATAAAAATTTTGAGATTTTAAAATGAATGGTTGTTGTACACGAGACTTATCGTGGCCCAATATCACCTTATCACTTGCCACATCACGAATCAAAGCCCCCTCTAAGTTAGCCTTGCAATTTGGACAAGAAACAGGCTTGGAGTTGAAAAGACTAATCGCCCCCACTCTTGTATAAGACAGCTCCACAGATTTCTGAAGACCAACTAGTAGCGATTCCTTGCAAAATGTCTCCGATCTTGGGTCAACTATGGGGTTGGTTGAGATCTTCACCTAGTTGAAAATATCCACAATAAGGATTTGTCTAACCGCTTGGATCCAGTAACACCAACCGCTAACAAAGGATATAACGAGGAGTAGCGCCCCCATTATCCCTTCCTCGTGACTATGTAGCCCCTCAATGGATCAACCCACAAACATCTGTGTAACCCAGATCTACCTATGTCTATCTTATGAAGTGCAATTACCACAGGTGCTAAGAAGACAAAGAATAGAAAAAATCAACCCATAATGTACCCAATGTTTGCAAATGAAAAAGTTCTATTATGGCATTATGTCTCAGTCTCACAGTTTCAACAACAGCCAAAAGGAGAGGAGGGGCTAGCCTTATATGATTTCGTTAGTAATAGCTAATTGGACCTCTCTCTATCAAGAAAATAATTTTGTAATTTGTCATCCACAACCTAGAGACTAAGCTATTTACGAGAAAGTATTTTTTATTACATAATTGCCCACATGAGGGGGTTCAATTTGCTTGATTTGACCATGGAATCCACTTGAGGAGGCAACATTTCCCTTGCTTTGACCTTGGAGAAGCATAAGATGATGATTGTAACCATAGGAGGCTCAACGACTTGCTTTACCTGACCCAATAGCTAGTTTGATGATGGTCGTATTACTTGACTTGGCTCAATTTCGTTGGGAAGAAGCTTGACTTGGTCCAAGAGGGACTTGATTTGGTGGGGGAGAGACAGTTAATCCACTTGCAATGGCTAGTTTATTGGCCACAAATGGTCCAATGTTCTCTTAGTTGACCTCAACCACCTCAATGTTCCATTTCGGAGACCAAACGTCTTGTAGAGGGGGGTCGAATAGCTACATGATGCTTGATCTTCAATTCCCTTAATCTTTTTGACTTGATTACTTGTATACCCTTGAGTTCTTAACCATCTTCAACAATCACTTGACCCCCAACAGCTAGTTTTGACTCCTCCAACAGCTATCTTGACCTCCACATGGCACTAAGGTAGGACGTCCACCATGCATGGATGACCCACTAACTAGATTCACAATGCCATTGAGAATTTGAGGAATCTGCCACATGGGTTTTGTCAAGCAGATTTTTCACATGACTTTTGATGTAAAGTTTGCCCATTCATGCCAAGTCTTCACTCCACTTTGCCACCATCCCACTTGTCACTTAGACAGGGTACGTATTACAACCAACTTTCATTGCAATATTTGAATGATACCTTCACATTTTGCAAAAAAAATAACATGGCATGTCATCTATACATCATTCTGAGCAATTTGAAAACATATTGACTTTTTGACCCTAGTATCCTATGCATTTTGGGAAAGATGAAATGCTAAGTGTGAGACTGCCATGTTAAGAACTGTATGATGAACATTGCACCAAAGCAAAGGATGCATACAAATTCTATGACACATGACCATGTGGAAAGACATAAGTGTGCATGACATGGACTAGACTAGCCCTACAATCACCCCTTCATAACCAAAGGCTCCTTTAAACCATGAGTACCAATGAGATCCACTCCAAGTCCTCCAATCCTATACAAGACAAAAGAAGTTAAGAGAAGGGACCAAAGAGACTGACCATAATAGGCCTAGGATACCATAATACATAGCCTTGCATCATCTAAGAGTAGGGACCAAAGAGACCGACCATAATAGGCCTAGGATACCATAATACATAGCCTCGCATCATCTATAAGACTTTAACTTGCATCCTTTGGACTTAGAATGGTGTTTTCAAAGTGAAAAAATTTGACCTTATGTCTCTTCACACATCACTGATGAGATGATTCAAACATGTGTATTTATACTAAACTAATCATAATTACCTTACATCATTCAAAAGTTTTCAGAAACAAATTATTTTACAAGCAACATTCAGAAAAACTTGATAGCATATTGTATAAACCAAAATTGTCTTGTGCCTACGCCAATGTTTTAA
Source organism: Pinus taeda (assembly GCA_000404065.3). NCBI lineage: Eukaryota > Viridiplantae > Streptophyta > Pinopsida > Pinales > Pinaceae > Pinus > Pinus taeda. Next base: position 3,754 of record APFE031015225.1, read on the forward strand.
AAACTGGCCAGTCTGAACCAGTAACCGGTCAAACTGGCCAGTTAGCAAACCCACCGGGTCAAACCGGCTTAAAAACCCGATTTACCTCCTCATTTCGCCTTTTTTTGCCCTAACCGGCCGATATAGGATGGAACCGACCGAGTTGTGGTCAAACCAACCGGGTTTGTCCTAAACCGCCCGTTTTATTTCCAAGGCAACTATAACCCCCACAAAATGCATTTTTGTGAGTTTTGAAGCTGTTTTAAGGGAAATTTGAGGTTGTTTTCCTCCAAAAATAGTCCCTCCAAGAAAAACATGCCTACCCTCTCATTTTCCTAACACATATCAACCCTAACAATGTTGGCAATTAATGATAATGTTCAATTCTTAAAGTAAAAGTGACATTTCCTTTAATTTTCATTTTCATCCTTTTACTTAAATTTTTAACATTACCATGAAATGACTCAGGATGTTTGAGAGTGGTTTCGACCTCATTGGATTTCATATGGAGAAACCAGAATTTTAGATTTCGCTCAAAATTCAGCAGACTTAATGGTTTTCAGGATTTCATGGTTTGGGGGTTTGCAATGTTTCCATTTGATGCTATCATGCGTGAGGGTATGAGATTGGCATTTGATCAAGAGCATGAAGCCCTTTAAGAACCTTGATTGTGGTGGCATTGATTGTTGAACTTTGTTGATGATGGTGGTACTGATTGTTGAACTCCTCTACCATGGCCTGAACAAGAATGCACCCTTCACTCAAAGGAAAACAACTGGTTAGGCATGCTAATCCTTTTCTACCACATTATAAGGTTGAGGAGATGAACCCTTCACTCAAACCAAAAATCATTGGTTAGGCATGTTAAACCTTTTCAATATCTATCATGTTATAAGGTTGAGCAATCCAAGTCTAGAGACTTTGAGCTAGATGGTGTTCATGTATCTCTTGTTGATGATGTTTATGCATTTCTAGTAGCATTGAATCAATGATGAGTTTCATGAGTGAGCATGTTGATCAATGATTTGTAGTTTTGATGTCTATTTTTGCTACTACTACTAAAGTTATAGAGGCGTTTTAGCAGTCGTCAAACTCGGAGGCATATTATTTATGTAGCTCATGTTGATGATCTCTTGTCTAGTAGTGGTGATGAGTTTGATCATGATGAGGAGTGATCATGTTGTTGATCACTGATATGTAGACTTGTAGTAGTCCAATGACCCCATAGCTTAGAGCATTGTTTTCGGACTCTAGAGGCCATTTAGAGCCTCATTGATTATGTATTTTGTTGCGGATATGTATTGCACTCGATGCCATTTTGATATTTTCACCTTTACATGGTATATAGATGAGAAAATCTTGCATATTTTGTTTCTATTGGCTTGGAATCATGGTTTTAAATCTTAAAAATAGTTTTTTTCATTAAAAAATAAATATTTAATGTATTTTTTTAAACCGGTTCATTTAGACCTGACTAGTCCCTGTTCGACCGGTTCGTTTAGGCCTAACTAGTCCCGGTTCGACCGGTTCCGGTTCGAAACCTAGTTCATTAGGTGGACCAGTCCAATCACTGGTTCCGGTTTTAAAACATTGGCCTACGCACAACTGAATTGATAAGAAGAGCGTCTATAAAATAGTCACTTAACCCCAGGAATCCTAGAAAACTACAAAGTTATAATGACACCAGAACCAAAAATACCCTAAAGTTCACAGTAGATTCTAAAACTTTTATTATTTAATATTTAACAGACTGACGTCAACATCACAAAAATGTTGTCAGAGATAATATACTGCAGGTGCAACAATACTAGCAAGAAAACGGAACTATACATGTTATTTGCAAACATCATATGCTATGCACAAGTACCAACACAAGAATATTCTACATAAATGTCTTTCGGATTAATCACATTATTAAGATTTGGTCGATGTTTCGAACCAACTAATGCGTTCATCCTCAAAACAAGGTGGGAAGAAATCATACAATCTTCATGAATAAATAGCATGGATGCATCATTGCCCAAGATTAGCCGTTGGAGATTAGTTAAATTCTTTAAAAAAAAAAATCTTAAAAAAGTAGATAAGAATTATTTAATATTCTAAATGTTGGTTTAATATTCTAAAATTAGTTATAAATTATTTTAATATTTTGAATTTATTTATAAATTAGTTGTTAGGATGTTAATAAAAAGTTAAAGTATTAATAAAATAGTTGTTAGGATATTATATATAATATTAAATAATAAAAAGTTATAAGGGGATGCTATAAGGGGGTGGTAAATATTAATAAAAATATAGTTGCTAATATTAAACATATTATAACATATAAGGTTAAGAGAAGTTAAAAGAAGGATAAAAATGGACAGGGAATTATCTAATATTATAAATTAAGTTATAGACTAGTAGATAGGGGTACGAGAATGTATTGTTAAGAATACTTTAAAAACAAAATGGGGTTAAGAATAAGTTTTAAATAATTTGTATTTACATACTAATAAGGATAAATACCAAATTATTATAAAGAATAGGGTGAAGAGATGTTAAGAGTATATATATTAATGAAGCAATTAGGAGTTCATTAATTTATTAAGAAAATAGGGTCAAAGAAAAAGAATCAAAGTAAATATGAAGGGATAATATAAGTCATAAATAAAAAGAAGAAAAAGCGAGGGAATATTTGCCATAATATCAAGTACTAAGGAGCTTGAAAAATTATTTTTATCTTTAATTATGCCAAGTAAATAATATGATATAAATCTATTAAGAAAAGGGAAGGAGGGAAAAAATATAAAAAAGGGGGGTGGGGGACAGGGGGATCATAAGGAGAGGGCCGGAATCCAACTCTTACTCAGTTTCCAACCATCATCCCTATTAAGATTTCTAGCATGCCTCTCAATCTCAATAGCCTCCCTAAGCTTCCTATGATGGAAATGATCAATTTTAGCAAGGACTCTGGAATACTCAATACAGACATGGTGCTTGGAATTCTCTGCATGCTCAACGAGAGCTGATGAGCGGGAACGATTGTGCCTTATGTCTGCAGCGTGCTTAATTGATCAACCTGTTTCTCCAATATATGGAATACCACAGGAGCATGGAACCAGGTAAACCCCTTTCATGTCCTTCGGGTTGATAGGGTCTTTAACCGAACCAAGAGAATTTCTAATGGTCCTTAGAAGTTTGAACGAAGAGGAGACATTATTCCTTCTAAGGATATGGGCAATCCTATCCGTGGTCCCTTGAATAAACGAGAGATGAACCTTGGAGATAGGATCAACACGCGCAGTTTTAACTCTAGATCCTTTACAGGCTTTTTGAAAGGCCTTGAGGCCCTGAGTTCTGTTGTACCCATTATTTTTAAAAACTTCAAAGAGATGAGATTTTTCCTCCTCTAGGTGGTTTTCATCCGAGATTCTCAAAGCACGGGTAGCAAGGGTGCTAAGAACACCAAATTTCTGAGCAGGAAAATGATGAGAATTAGCATGAAGATATTGTTCCGTGTGTTTTTTTTGCGAAAAACTTGGTGAGAAACGGAATCATCATCCATTCTAGAGAGGAGAATGTCAAGGAAAGGAAGGCATCCATCCACCTCAACTTCCATTGTGAACTTGATGGATTCAGATTGGAAATTAAGGTGGTTCAGAAACAGATCCAATTTTTCACAACCATGGATCCAGATAACACAAGTGTCATCACATGAATATTGTATTAGAAAGGAATAAAATGAGCATGTATGTATATAAAATAACTAAATCAGAGCCAAGCCAAAGCTAGAATGTTTCATGTGATCATCTTTTTTTTTGCAGGTTCTTTGGTTCTGTAACAATAATAAAGAAATACCTCTAATCTCAAAACTCCCGATTTGCAATTGTTGTGAGCAGCCTGCACAGATGACACTCCAAGATCTTGGAAGCCTTGTTTGACTGCATGCATCGTATAAGGAATCATTCTCAAAACAGAACCTTTATCAGCCACCGCCCCTGAAACCCCTTGAGCAATTTTCAACTTAGATTTATCACCCAGATATCTTGTATCACTTCCTTTTGCCATGGCTTCAAGAGAACCCATCCCTCTGTACTTTTTAAGGCGTTGCCCATCCTGTGGAATCCAGAAAGATATGATTTAAATTATAAAAATGTCAATAAGCCCCAAATTAACAAAATTACAAAGGAATATGTCTTAATGTTAAAATAAGAAAACCAGAGATATGCCAAACAACAAATAAATTGAGGGGAATTATGATCTCTTTTCTTGTAATTTATAATAGCAGTAAACAAAATTGTTATGCCGTAATGCAAAACATGAAGAAAGAAGTTGTACATGTTACACAATAACATCAACATCAACATAATAGCAGTACACAGAATTGTTAGAAAGTAAATGCAGAACATGAAGAGGGAGGTCGTACATGTTAATAACATGAACATGAACACGAACACGAACACAAACATGAACAAGTGGGTAAAAGGCAATATAAGAAGAGGGAAAGCAGGTTTTGTTGGGGACTGCAGTCCCAGATTGTACTTGGTTTGTAACATGTATATTCAACATCGAATAATAAATATAATGGTCTTTTTCCCTAGGAAAAGAAATACATGAACATGAACATGAGCAAAAGAAAACTCTGTAGAATCAAAATTTTATTACATGACAGGTGAAAGAAATCATTTCCTGACAGATACAAAACATAAGAAATGAGGCCAGGGGCAGACCTATTACCCCTCACACATTAGGTACAGCACACATGTCTATTTCTAGAAGTACAATGTAAATGGAAGTGCAATCTAGAATCTTCCTTAAACTCCTCTAGAAACAGCATTATTAGAACCTCCTCTATTTAACGAATTTATAATTTTAATTAGCACTCATGAAGCTATGACATGAGTACAACATACATTATAACAACTCTCTTATTTTATGACTATTTTGTTCTCTTTAATTCCAAACATATCTCTGAACGTTTCACACTTTTATTTCGTTTAAGGAGTCTTGTATATATATAGACTACTTGATCATTGGTATTACAATATACATTTCTACTTATCCATTTTGACAGTTATTTCTAATAAAATGATGCTGGACCTATTTATGCTTAGTCCAAGCATGATAACACAACATTTTAGCAAAGCTGAAAACAACTTTGATCATCACAAAAGAGTAGACACCAATATCTTCAAAAAGTATTCTGAAACCAGGATCACCTGACATACTTGTTGAAATTCTATATGTTTAATAGAATCCAATTTTTTGCCAGATGATTACTTCCTAATGATTTTTCACACAGTATTTATGCCACTGCTATCATTGAATAATTACACTCAGAAAATCTCAAAAGTAAATGCGGCGGAAACAGTAAAGGTCATAGAAAGACAGTCATGCACAATAGAGACAGTAATTTTACCCTGGGAAACCCAACCTTGGGAGAAAACCCAGCAATTTTTTCTTAAGGAGAAATGTCTTTCAGCAAGGTTTAAAAATCAGAAATTTGTATAGAAATCTGAGCCAATAATCCAAATCAAATACTAATCAACCATAGTCAACCATCAGCAAGTCAACGCCGATCAAACCATCCAAAATACTCAAAAGTCAACATTGATAAAACAATCAACTCTGTGGGCAACCCTCGGCCCTGCGGTCAAAATTGCAGTCTGCGGTCAACAGTCCACACGTGTGGCTGTGGTCAACCCTGCAATCTATGGTCAACAGTCCGCATGTGCAGCTGCAGTCAATTCAGACATGCGTTCAACTCTGGGCCCTGGTCAAATCTTGGTCAAATAGCAGTCAAACAGCTTTGGTCAACATTGGTCAAAGCTTGATCAACTTCAATCAATGCAGCCTCGTCAACTCGTCCTTCTCTTACACATGCGGCCTCAAGAAGAGAGGATTAGAAAATGATAAAGGTGGTCTGCAACGGATTTCTCCTTGGCTAAATTTCTCCTCCGCTAGAAAAGATCAATGAGCTTGATGTTGAATGATTTGCCTCTCACAAGTCTATCTATTTATATAGAGCTCTAATGTGGAGTACACCCAATTAGGCAACACCCCATCACAAGGTGATCCTTCACAAATGGAGCCTGTCAACCCAACATTAGACAAGAATTGTTTACCCTACTGTTGGGTGAAAACCCCCAATCAATAAACAATTCAACCCACTCTATAAAATAGATCACTCCACCCTGGAGCTAGCAATGTGAGTACTGTGGGCCATTTACCCCTAGCCAAATTAGCATGGCCCCATGATTAATAGTATCAATAGCCACTAGTCAAATCAGCATGACCCCATGAGAAAAAGTCTCCCCCTGGGCCATTCACCCCTAGTCAAATCAGCTTGGCCCCATAGGTGAATGTATCATTCCCTCACTAGTCAAATCAGCATGACCGCATGGGAGAATGTCTTCCCGATGCTACAAAAACATCAACACTCCCTCTCAACAAGGGAAACATTTTGCATTACACCAAGCTTGTCTCTGAAGTATACAAACTTCGCTCTAGACAGAGGCTTGGTAAGAATGTTTGCAATCTGATTGTCTATGTATATGCATTGGAGCTTCACCGCTCCCTTCTGCACCATGTCTCAAATGAAGTGATATTTTATCTCTACATGCTTCGACCTATCATGAAAAACTAGATTCTCCGAAAGCTTGACACAACTTTGATTATCACAATATATCGAGCTTGTTTCTAGCTCACTATCAAATAACCCTACAAGTAGCTTCTGAAGCAGGACTACTTCCTTACTTGCGGCATTGGCTATGATATACTCTACCTATGTTGTACTGAGTGCGACAACAGTATGCTTCCTACTAAACCAAGATATCATAGTTGATCCCAAGCTAAAGCAGCACCCTGAGGTACACTCTTTCTGTCATCTGCACTTCCAACCCAATCTGAATCAATATATCCTTGCGGCCGCACTTCACCAACTAAGAAATATCTTAAACAAAATCCAACTATACCACGCAGATACCTCAACACATGCTTCACTACAACCAAATGCACCTACCTCAGCTCAACCATATACTGGTTCAGGGTGTTCACTATAAAGCTAATACTAGGCCAGGTGTTAACCAGGTGCATTAAAGATCCAATTAACTGCCTATACATCATGTTATCCACCAAATCTGAATCTGAAGTGAAATCATTCAACTTCATATTTGTCGTCATAAGTGTAGCCATGGACTTGCAGTCCATCATGTCGAATCTCCTCAAAATCTCAACAAAGTACTTCCTTGTCAGAGGAAAGTCTCATTTAATCTTTGCCACACATCTAATCCCAAGAAATAATGCATCAAGCCAAGATCCTTCATCTCAAACTCCAAGACCAACTCCCTCTTACACCCGACAATGAGCTTCTCTGTCCTATAACACCAAGATCAATGGATCGCCAACAACAACCATGAAGTAAAGGTTAGGTTACGCATCACTCTTGGCGAAGCCCAACCTCATCAAGTATCCATCAATCTTGGAATACCACGCCCCGGGTACGTAATTGAGTCAATACAAAGTCTTCTTCAACCTACAAACATAAGACTCCTTCCCATATATCTCGAAGCCCTAAGGTTGTTCTATGTACACTTCCTCCCCAATCACACCATCGAGGAACGTGGTCTTTGCATCCATCTGAAGTATCTTCCAATCAATAACTAATACAAGAGAAACAACAGTGCTAATAGAGGTATACCTAGTGACTAGAGCAAATGTCTCCTCATAGTCTACTCCCTCTTTCTAGGAGAACCCTCTTGCCACAAACCTCACTTTATACTTCTCGATGATGCCATTTGTTGCATGTTGGATCTTATAGATCCACTTGGAAGTAACTACTGACTTCCCCTCATGTCTCGGCACTATCTCCCACACATCATTCTTCATGATGGACTGATACTCCTCCATCATGGCATCCTTCCAAACATGTTGGTTTGTTGCCTCCTCATCTCTGGAAGGCTCGGATCAATGATGTGACTCATCAATCCCATATACTTCAAGAACCTCTATGGTCGTCTACACTCCCTTAAAGTACTACGGGGAAGCTACATGCCTCTCTGCATTCTGCAAAGTGTCACGAAGCCATGTTGGCCTCTTCCTGGTCACAACAACATCTCTGGGAAAATCCATTGGCTTTGTTGGCTCAGCTGACTCCTGATAGTCCGAAGGATAATCAACTGGAATAGAGGGACCTATACTTGCATCCTTCGAAGCCTCCTGCTCCTCGCTACCAATCTCCATGTGGGACCCTCTGGACCTCCTAAAGGCTACCTCCTCATCAAAACTAACACCTTAACTAACCTCAACATGACGTTGTCCTGGAATGTAAATCTTATAGGCCTTTGAAGCCTTGTTGTATCCCACAAAAGCACCCTTCTTTCCAAAAGGTTCTAACTTTTTCCTCTTCTCCATGGGCACATGGATGTATACTGGACAACCAAAGATCCTCAAATGACTGACCTCTAAATTCACTCCTCTGAATGCCTCCTCATGAGTCTTGTCCTCCAAAATTTGATGACGACTCTTGTTTTGTACATAAACAATTGTGTTGGATGCCTCTGCCCATAATAACATGGGTAGATGTTAATTTTAGGTATGTTCTATGCTTAGAGCAATTTATTTCAATTTTCAAAGTTAGCTCAATATATTTTCTAGATTAGCAATCACATTAGCATTAAAGTAAACTGCAAATAGAACATAAAAATAAATAGCAGAAGACAAGCCAAGACAAGAGGACAAAAGATGTGGCGCTAGCCAGGGACAAGCCCCAATGTGGGGAAACCCTTGATCAATTCTTCTTATATGTTCTTCAATAGTTCAGCAGAAAGAGAGAGATAGTACGTTTACAACAGAAGTCAACACTTTGACTTATCTAGATAAGAGCATAGATCATCTCTAAGAAGATGATACATGAGATCAGTTGAAGACATGTTGCTTCAACTGATTCTCCAAGGTGACTCCTTCACCT
>APFE031015225.1:23413-46228 GCA_000404065.3 Pinus taeda
CTCCCAAACCGGGAGCTTCTAAAAATGTCGCTCCCGCTCCCAAGTAACCTTGGAATATACTATAACGTTGCATGAAATCACATAAAAATCGAGTAATAACAACATTTTTTCTAGTTTGGGAGCTCTGCGTGTTTCTTTGTTCGGAAGGAATTTGATTGGCAAATTGTTGAAGGATTAATATTTTGATTTTTTCAGTGTTTCAAAGTTCAAACTTTTACATATTTCTTTGCAAGATGGAATCTGTAGGATGGAATTTGATTGGCAAGTTTTAGAATCAGGATGGAAATAAATAAATTATTTTTTTTTATTTTTAATAATATATGAAATTTAATATATTATATTATTGTCGCTCCCAACTTGACATTTCCTTTAAATTTGGGCAAAACTTCTAGCCGTGTTGGATACTTGTTCCCCATACCAGAAGTGCCCACCCAGAAACTCATGCAACATAGGTTGTTACTCTCATACAACTCCACCAAGGCATCATATGTGAAAATTCCTACGCTTTGAAGGAACCCCTACTGCAGCAAATTTGAATCTACTTCACCTACTTGATTTTTAAATTGCATTCATCAAGTTATTCTTCTGAATACTGAAGCAAATTGCTTCTGCAGCCTACACTAATTAAATATTTGATCTCATGAAACAGAAAACAGAGCAAAGAACAAGATACATAAGACACACTTATTTTTGGATACAATAGTCCCCAGAAAAAACCCAATGTGGGAAAATCGATGCAGCAGTTCTGAGGGTTTATTATTATGCAGGAGAAATATCAAAATACAAATCTAGGATGCTCATCTAGCAATCCTTTACAAAGAAAATACTGGCGGAAAACCTAAGTGAGTTTTACCTCACTTCACCCGACAGAATTCCGACTGATCCAACACAACACTAGCTAACCCCGGCTATTTCTGTGTAGGCCCTGCCGTTAGCCTTGTGTCACCTCTTCTGCCCTCTGAGTCAACTATCCCAACTGTTCCGGCGGTTCTAGAACAATATATGACAATTTAAGTTTGAAGTTTGAAGTTGGCAATTATAATTCATTGTTAATGAATTATGAATATGATGCTTCGTGAAAGTTGAAAGTTGTTTCATTTCATGTTAGATATTTTTTGTTGTAATGGTTACACTTAGCTTACAAGTACAACTTGGGTGATCAAATATGATAAATGTTATATATTGAATTTTGAAAGCTTGAAACTTTAAGATTGATGAATCATGATTCATGAGACTCAATATGCTGAGGTTATAACTTAGGGACGTGGTTGATGAAGAATATAACTTCTAGAGACTGCTGTTATATGGGTTCAATATATATTTTTATGTTTTTTAAAAATTCACATTATCATTCTTCTTGTATTTTAGCATCAAATTATAAAAAAATAATGATTATATAAAAAAACGTTCCCAAACCAAGAGCTTCTAAAAATGTCACTCCCGCTCCCGCTCCTCGTTTTTGCTCCCGCTCCCAAGTAACCTTGGAATATACTATAACGTTGCATGAAATCACATAATAATCGAGTAATAACAACGTTTTTTCTAGTTTGGGAGCTCTGCATGTTTCTTTGTTGGGAAGGAATTTGATTGGCAGATTGTTGATGGATTAATATTTTGATTTTTTTCAGTGTTTCAAAGTTCAAACTTTTACATATTTCTTTGCAAGATGGAATCTGTAGGATGGAATTTGATTGGAAAGTTTTGGAATCAGAATGAAAATAACTAAATTATTATTTTTAATATATATTAAAATTTAATATATTATATTATTGTCGCTCCCAACTTGACATTTCCTATAAATTTGGGCAAAACTTCTAGCCGTGTTGGATACTTGTTCCCCGTACCCAAAGTACCTGCCGAAAACTCGTGCAACATAGGTTGTTACTCTCATACAACTCCACCAAGGCATCATATGTGAAAATTCCTACACTTTGAAGGAACCCCTACTGCAACAAATTTGAATCTATTTCACCTACTTGATTTTTAAATTGCATTCATCAAGTTATTCTTCTGAATACTAAAGCAAATTACCTCTGCAACCTACACTAATTAACTGTTTGATCTCATGAAACAGAAAACAGAGCAAAGAACAAGATACATAGGACACACTTATTTTTGGACACAATAGTCCCCGGAAAAACCCAATATGGAAAAACCGGTGCAGCAGTTCTAAGGGTCTAGGATGCTCATCTAGCAATCCTTTACAAAGAAAATACTGGCGAAAAACCTGAGTGAGTTTTACCTCACTTCACCCGGCAGAATTCCGACTGATCCGACACAAGATTGGCTAACCCCAACTATTTTTGCGCTGGCCCTGCGTAGGCCCTACGGTCAGCCCTGTGTCACCTCTTCTGCCCTCTACATCAGTTATCCCGGTTGTTCCGGCAGTTCCAGGCAATTACATCAGTTATCCCGGCTGTTCCGGCAGTTCCAGGCAATTACATCAGTTATCCCGGCTGTTCCAGGCAATTCCGGCTGTTCCCGAAAGTTCTGGATTCTGCGTGACAAGCAATTTTTATGCTCTACGCTAGCCCTTCTGGCTCTACATCAAGATTGCGTGGGCCGAAACTAGCCCCTCGTCAGCTCTCCCGGCTTCTGCGTTGCCTCTCTACAAGCTCTCTCTGGATCTCTGTCAGTATTCTCTAGAAAGCCCTTCTCCCAGATTCTCACTGCCCCTATGTTGTTGAATGATCACTTAGTTCGAATTTCTCAGCTTCTTAGCCCCATAAATCAAACTCCAGATTAATTCTCTCTCTCTCTCTCTCTATGTGTATTTCCAAATGAACCCCAAGCCTCCATTTTATACTTTTCCTGTTGAGTCTTCAACAGCCGAGATTAAGTCTCTAATCAATGGCTAAGATTAAAACATGACTTGATCCACCTTCTAGATCATTCTCACCCATATTTTGATTAATACTCATTAATATTTTAATTTTCCTAAGTTTAAACTTAGGGACCCCATTAAAAATATTAATTATTTTAATAAAATACAATCCAGGTGGAATTCCACCAAACAGTTTCTAGGTTCTTTAAAACTCATGTGCCTAAGCCTCTCCACCAATTGTCAAGGCTAGACCACTTCTTATGCTACCAAAAATTAACACTCCCTCTTAGCGAGGAAAGTGCTCTAGCAACAATGCCCACCTGCATGTTGCTCTGTTTCTGAAGCACCTCCTTTCTGCACTGTTGTTGCCACCAACACTGTGTTGCTGACCCTCTGAATCTTTTGCGCTGCTGCTGACTTCCGAACTGTGCCATCTGCACTTCTACCAACCTTGCTCTGCGTTGATCAATCTCTGGTCCCAAGCTACTGCATCTGTCCTCCAAACACCCAACTGCATCATCTGACACTAAGTCCATCTCGCTACTGCTGAATCTTGGGCTCTTGTAGCAAGGAATCGATCTTAGAGGTGGACTCCCCAAAGATCCTGCCCATATGTAGTCCTCCTGACTACAACTCAATATCGCCCCATCTCCCTCTTGGAGATGCATGGGCACTCATGGCAAACTCATCCTTGTCAATCTTTGTTGAAGCAGCGTTAGGATCATGTTTCTCATACTTATCCTTTTTCTTCAAAGGACATTGGCATGCATAGTGGCCCATCTCGCCACAACTGAAACATTTCACCTTCGAAATGTCCTTTCGCTTCGACTTCTGTTGTCCCTTCAATGCTAGAGCTGTGTCCTCCTCCTCCTCCTTCATCTCTGTGCCACTCCCACTGCTGCCACTAAGGTTGACCTTTAGTAGGTCCCTCCTTAACTCCTCCTGTTGAAGAGCTGCCCACATCTCCTCCCATGAAGGTAGTTTTTCTCTGCCCAATATGATTTGGATGAAAAACTTGCATTCATCCGAGACTCCATTCAAGGCTATCCTCACCATCGTGGTTGGCTGAGGAGTGGACCCCACTACAGCAAGTTGGTCTCTAGTGTCCTGAAGACGTTGAAGATAGAGGTTCACCCCTTCTCCTTTCTGCATCAAAGTCCGCTGCAAATTTCACTCCAAATACATCTTCTGCTGCTCAGAAGAGCCTTCATACAGAGAAGACAAGGCTTCCCACATCTCTTGGGTTGTATCCTTGCCCTGCAAGTGTGAGACCACATGATCTCGAACTCCATCGAGAATGAGCTTATTTGCCTTCCCCTGCTCAGCCTTGTACTTCTTCTTTTGATCGTTGTCAGCAGGAACAACTACAACACTTTTGACGTAGGCCTCAAGATCATATTCTTCCAGAACAACTAAGGTTTTGGTCTTCCATATGACATAGTTGGAGGCTCCTTCCAACCTGTCCTGATCTTTGAGCCCATGCGATGCCATCTCACCCAACTGTAGAACTGACTTCTCTAGTCACTGCTTAGCACTGCTCAGCAAGTGAAAATTCAACTTTCTGGCAGAAAGTTCTCTGAGGAGAAAATTTCCCTTCTACGTCTCTTCGTTCTTTTCCAGTGGATTTTTGCCCAGCAGAAACTGCGCCCTTTAAGCACTGCGCTGAAGCTCTACATCACTCCCTCTGCCTTTGCAAACTCACGAACTAGAAATCATACCTCTCAATTGTCTCACTCAAAGAGAGATTTCCTCGAATCTACTTCCCAGCAAGGACTGGGCAATCCCTTCAAGGGGATTCGAATTGTTGCCAAGTGCAGCTTTCGGGCTCACTGCTCAGCACTTGATCTGCTCTTCCTGTTTCAAAATCAATGCTCTGATACCAGGTGAAAATTCCTACACTTTGAAGGAACCCCTACTGCAACAAATTTGAATCTACTTCACCTACTTAATTTTTAAATTACATTCATCAAGTTATTCTTCTGAATACTGAAGCAAATTACTTCTGCAACCTACACTAATTAAATATTTGATCTCATGAAACAAAAAACAGAGCAAAGAACAAGATACATAGGACACACTTATTTTTGGACACAATAGTTCCCGAAAAAACCCAATGTGGGAAAACTGGTGCAGCAGATCTGAGGGTTTATTATTATGCAAGAGAAATATCTAAATACAAATCTAGGATGCTCATCTCGCAATCCTTTACAGAGAAAATACTAGCGGAAAATATGAGTGAGTTTTACCTCACTTCACCAGGCAGAATTTCCGTTGATCTGGCACAAGACTGGCTAACCCCGGTTATTTCTGTGCAGGCCTTGCGTCACCTCTTCTGCCCTCTATGTCAGCTATCCCGACAGTTCTGGCTGTTCCCAGTAGTTCTGGATTTTGCGTGACAGGTAGCTTTTTCTGCTCTGCGCTAGCCCTTCTGGCTCTGTGTCAGGATTGTGTGGGCCCAGACTAGCTCAGCATCAACTCTCCCCGCTTTTGCGCTGCCTCTCTGCAAGCTCTCTCTGCCTCTCTGTCAATATTCTCCGAAAACTCCTCCAGGATTCTCACTACCCCTCTGCTGTTGAATGATCACTTAGTTCGAATTTCTCAGCTTCCTAGCCCCAGAAATCAAACTCCAGATCGATTCTCTCTCTTTCTGTGTATTTCCAAATGAACCCCAAGCCTCCATTTTATACTATTCCTGTTGAGTCTTCAACAGTCGAGATTAAGTCTCTAATCAACAACTAAGATTAAAACATGACTTGATCCGCCTTATAGATCATTCTCACCCATATTTTGATTAATACCCATTAATATTTTAATTTTCCTAAGTTTGGACTTAGGAACCCCATTAAAAATATTAATTATTTTAATAAAATACAATCCGATGGAATTTCACCAAACGATTTATGGGTTCTTTAGAACTCATGTGCCTTAGCCTCTCCACCAATTTTCAAGGCTAGAGCACTTCTGATGCTACCAAAAACTAACATCATACACTTCTTTAGTAGTCTTCAACTCAGCAAAACATGTGGAATCAAGTGGTCCTTGATGGAATCTATCAAGATTCTCTTAGCCTTGGCTTCATTCTTCTTATACTTTGCTTTCTCCTCAACTCCCTCTGCCTCTGGAATGACTTCCTTCACGTGATCCTGAATCTCATTTTCTTCCAAGACGAGGAGTATCCTAGCCTTCCAAGATCTGAAATTGGTGGCACCATCCAACCTATCTTCTACTCTGAGACTTGGCACCATTTTGACAATAGAACAAAAATCCAATAAAGCAGCAAATTATTGGTCCCTTATGCTGACTTCAATGGCTAATCTTTCAACAAAGCCGTGATACCATGTTGAAATTCTATGGTGTGTACTAGAATACATTTTCTGCCAAATAATTACTTCCTAATGATTTTTCACACAGTATTTATGCCACTGCTATCATTGAATGATTACACTCAGAAAATCTCAACAGTGAATGCAACAAAAACAATAAATATCATAGAATGACAGCCATGCACAATAGAGACAATGATTTTACCCGGGGAAACCCAACCATGGAAATTTGTGCCAATAATCCAAGTCAAATACTGGTCAAACCTAGTCAATCATCAGCAAGTCAACATTGGTCAAACCAACCAAAATACTCAAAAGTTAATGTTGGTCAAACAATCAGCTCTGCAATCAAACTTGTAATATGCAGTCAATAGTCTGCATGTGCGGCTGTAGTCAAACTTGCAGTCTGCGGTCAACAGTCCGCACGTGTGGTGGTGGTCAACCCTGTTGTCAATTCACACATGCGGTCAACTCTCAACCCTGGTAAAATCTCAATCAAACAACTCTAGTCAGCATTGGTCAAAGCTCGGTCAACTTTAGTCAATGCACCCTGGTCAACTCGTCCTTCTCTCACACGTGTGGCCTCAAGAAGAGAGAGATAGAAAATGATAAAGCTGGTCTCCAACAAATTTCTCCTTGGCTGAATTTCTCCTCCACTAGAAAAGATCAACGAGCTTGCTATGTTGAATGATTTGCCTCTCACAAGTTTGTCTGTTTATATAGAGCTCTAATGTGAAGCAGACCCCATTAGGCAACACCTCATCACAAGGTGACCCTTCACAAATGGAGCCTACATGTCAATCCAACATTAGACAATAATTGTTTTCCCTACTATTGGGTGAAAACCCCAACCAATAAAAAAATTCAACCTGGTCTTTAAAATAGATCACTCCACCCTAGAGCTAGCAATGTGAGTACCGTGGGCCATTTACCATGGGTAAATGTATCAATCTCCCCTAGTCAAATTAGCATGACCCCATGGGAGAAAGTCTGCTCCTGAGCCATTCACCCCTAGCCAAATCAGCATGGCCCCATGGGTGAATGTATCATTCCCCCACTAGTCAAATCAGCATAAGCTTATTTTTTGTTGAAACAAGATAGCTATATTTCTCAAAATCTCAGCAAGGGAGAAATTCTGCACGTCCAAGTCTATCTGTGAATGCTTAAAACTTTCCTTTTTCCAAGGGCTTGGAAGTTCGTCAGTATATCAGCTACTTGTATGGGAATATACTGGAGCTTCACTACTCCCTTCTGAATCATGTCCCAAAATGATGTCTAATCTGAGATCTCTATTTGCTTGGACATGTCATGCAACACTAGATTCTCAAAGAGTTTGACACAACTCTGATTATCACACTAAATGACTATGGATTCCAACTTCTGATCAAACAATCCTGCAAGTAACTTGTGAAGTCAGATGGCCTTACAATTAGCAATATTGGCTACCATGTATTCTGCCTTTGCGAGCTAAGTGCCATGGAAATCTGCTTCCTGTTGAACCACGATACATCATTGATCCCAAGGTGCTCTTATTGCCTACTGCAATGCCTACACAATCTGAGTCTGTATACCCCTGCAACTTCACTTCACCATCTCTAAGCTATCTCAAACTGTACTCCATTGCGCCCCTCGAATATTTGAGCACAAGTTTTGTTGCTACCCAATGCGCCTACCTTGGAACTTCTGTGGACTAACAAAACATATATCTAGTTTGGTGTTGGACAAATACTGAGGAACCTATCAATTGCAAGTACAACATGGGATCCACCTGTTACCCCTCTTTTTGGTAGAGGTATTCACATGTACAATGATGAGCCAGAGGGATTGTTGACGCAGCATATTACTTCTTGGGAAGTGCTTTTCATCCTGATTTTCAGGCATTTTTTGCATTGTTTGAGCTAGCTCACATATCCTGAGGCGTTGATGGGGCATTGGCATCAACATGGACACCCTCTATGCATGCTACGTGGAGCATCCTTGAGGACTATTCTTATTAGGCATTTTTGAGCTGATTTTCATCTTTATTGAGGGCCAACACACACATGTAACCACTTTTTGACAGTCACAGGGCTATTTGTACATGAAATGATGAGAAGGGGTTCATTTGAGTGACTTTACCCTGATGATGCGATGTGGCATTCCCTTGAAACGACCTAGATGATGTGGAAATGACTTGAATGACACAACATGAAGACTAGTGGAACTAATTTGAGGGACCGCCCCATGTACTTGGATGTCAACATGGCTGTTTGTTATTCTGTGACTAATATTTGACTTGAAAAGTCAATCCCATGCTTCATGGAGGTACATGGATTTATCAGTGTGGATTTCTTCAATAATTCTTATCTTCCACCACCTCTATTTTCTTCAATAAAAATTATGATTTTGGGCCATTAAGATGAGAACCATATTACATGCAGAAGGTTTATGGGATATTTGTATTGAATGGGTTTGAAGAACCCTCTAGTCGAACATCCTATCAGGCCATGACACAAGATCAAAGGGATCAACTTATAGCAAACAGGAAGGATGATACAGCAATATTGTTTCTCATTCAACAAGGTTTGGATGATAGCATTATTCCTACAATTACAGCAGCAATCAGGTCCATAGAAGCTTGGAATATTCTGGAAATGACTTACATTGAAAGGGGGAGCAACACCAATCAACAAAGTGTTGCAATTGTTAATGAAGTTGCTACTGTAACAGGAGAAACGGAAGAATTTGATATCGCAAAAGTAATTGGAGACACTGTGGAAGAGCCTGTCAAAGCAGAAGAAGGAATACAAAATATGGAGACTATAATTGGCCTAAACACTATAAAGAAGTTTATTGAAAAAATTCTAGAAGAAAAATGTGACTTTGTACGAGATGCAAAATATCAACATCGTAAAAAAAGTGAAGCGGAGTGTGTAGATACACATGTCATTGAATTGCCTTTTTAGCATCGACAAGTAAGAAGAATTTAGTTGTTAAAGTTGAAATTGATTATTACATAGAATTAGCTTTTCTTGGAGAGTGGCTTGCAAAGCCCAAGTATGATGAAGGTGAAATATAACATGGAAAATCTACCATAACTACATTAGAAGATGGAATAGAAAGGATGAAGGCAACCATCAGAGTTGTTGAAGCTATTGCAGCAATAGAAGAGGAGATAACAAAACAAAACAAAACAAAACAAAAAAAATCATCTTACAGAAATTGACAGAAAAAATCTTTTTGCAGAAGCTGAGGTACAAGTAGATGCACAAGAAGAACTGGATGAAGAAGACAAAGAAATATTGAAGAAGAATATTATATTAAAGCTAAAGTTGAAGAACAAGAAAAAGTATGCCAGATATAAAGTTTGGAGCAAAATGAAGAAAAAGCTTGTACAGATAGATTTGAGGACAACCTGCACCGACATGCAGAAGTAAAACAAGTTTTTTGGCTTGAAGTCAAGTTACAAGTATTGTAAGTCTAGCTTAGACCAGCACGCAGACATAGATGTAGACCAGCACACAGTAGTGGTCATAATTAAAAGGGATTGTTAGACATAATTATTTCCAGTTACTCCCAGTTTTCTAGTATTTTTTAGTAGAGTCTAAATTTATGAACAATTAGTCATACATATGTAAGCTAAAAATAGCATTCTAAAGATCTTTCTAGAGGATTCTCCATGAGATTTTTGAGTTTATCTAATCAGGTATAAAGATCTTACTAGAGGTTTCTCCATGAGATTTTTGAGTTTATTTAATCAGGTATCCTCGAGCAATTCAATCAATTCGAGTTAGAGAGCTGCAGCTCTATTATATTCTACTATGTTATTGTGTGGTAATATTGTGTGTTTAACTGCTGTAGCAGTCTGGTTTCATCCACTGTCCCTTCAATTTGGGACTTTAGGTCAAATTCACACGGTTCGGGTTCAAGTTCGGGTTTGAAAATAATTAGGTTCGGTTCGAGTTCAAATTTTTTGATGAAGTTCACCATTAGGTTCATATATATATATATTAACTTTAAAATGAAATATAGTATAAAATAATAAGATATCAACATCAATAAACATAAAAAATGTTATCATGAAAATGGAAATTGCAAGGATAGATTAAAAGCTCGAGTTGTGACATGAGGTTATGAATTTTGATCTATGGACTTGGTCAATGGCTATGAGGTTCAATGAGGTTTGCCAAAATTCAAACCTCAAGACTGAAGTTCGATGAACCTTGTGACATAGCTTTAGGTTAATTCATTTCAGAGTGGATTAGATCTCTGTAGTTTTATTCATACATTACACAGTGGATTAGATCTCTATAGTTTTGTTCATATATTACACAACACCTCTGAAGTTTTTATGACACCCTGGTTGATAATTAAAGTGAGCTAGGGAATTCAGTATTTTATTGCTGTAATTCTGTAGGCTGGCATCTCCACACTTTCTGCTGTGCTATCAAGATGCCAAAGTGCTGAATGGGTTATTTATCACGAGTGGTTCAAGTTGCTCTACAGTTTCGCTGTTGCACCTGTTTACAGTATGTACCCTGGTACCGTGGAGAACACTGAGTGAGCTACCACAGGTAAAAATCTAAAACTAACTATGACAATGTTCCCCTATGTGGCCAGCTTCCAAGAGGGACTATGGTCATATAAGCTATCAAGTACATGGCAAGGACTGACAGATCAAGAACTCATTATATCGCAGAGCATTACAGCACCTACATGGTGGCCACTTCTCAGGGACACTCAGGATATCTGGTTACCTCATGATGCCATTGGTGACTCAAGAGTGGCTCGGAGAGATCATGGCTGGCAGATAATCGACATCTCCTATCATTTTTGTTCATATGTGTCTGCAAACTGTTTTCATCTCTAAATAAACAATGCCTGGATACAAATAAAGGATTACCTGAACAAAGTAATCACCAGGAGACTCCTCTGTGCCTGCAAGAAAGCTTCCCATCATGACAGTAGATGCTCCCAATGCCAAGGCCTTCACAATGTGCCCTGAATTTGAGATTCCACCATCAGCAATGATAGGTACACCACTTTCTCTTGCGAGAGATGCAACTTTGTAGACTGCTGTTGCCTGCAGCAATTAATATCAAAGCTGTGATGAAGAAAACTGATGACCTGGAATCTATAACAAAACTTTCTAACCAAATTCTAATAAATCAAATGAATGAGCATTATGTGAGTTAGTGACAGCATGTGTATTCTGTAGACAGAATACAGCAAGATGAAATATCTTTTTCTGAAAAGAATCATAACTACCGAAAAGACCGTTCAAACTTGTATTTTTTTTCTTTCTGGCAACGAAATTTGAGGACAACCAATTTTTCCTCACAACCAAGGCAAATATTCATGCACATGTACCATACCCTTCTCTATATTAAATTCACAGAAGAAGGAGAACGTATATAATAAGCTATGTGAATTGTCTTTATGTGCACTCCAGACTTTTAGGCAGAGTTGCTCTGTGGAAATCCGCTTAAAGAGAGTTTTACCTGTCCCCTTCCAACAGCACATACTTCCTGTGTAGTGCATATCGAGCCCGATCCCATTCCAACTCTAAGGGCATCTGCCCCTGCACTTATCAAATTCCTGGCCTGATTGGCAGTCACTACATTGCCAGCAATCACATCCAAGTGAGGATAAGCCCGCTTAGTATAGCCCAGCATATCTCTCTGGTATATGGAATCTCCCTGTGAGCTATCAAGAATAACTACGTTCACACCAGCATCGACGAGAAGCCGAAGCCTCTCTTTATCACTTTCTCTAGTCCCAATTGCTGCTCCAACAAGTATCTTGCCATCAGGTCCAAGAGATGGACTCCCAAGAGGAGGACTCTGTTTGATTCTCTTCACATCATCTCTAAATAAAAGTTCTATAACGGACTCATCATTCTCTGAAACCAGAGGAAGATACTTGACCTTATTATCAATCAGAATTTTTGTAGCCTCTTCCAAACTGCAGCCTGCAGGGGCTGTGACAATATCCCGGGTCATGACTTCACTAACTTGAGTATACCTATCTGCAACAAAATCCAAGTCCCTGTTTGTAACTATCCCTAAAAGCTTAGACCCAATGGTCCCTGATTCTGTAACTAATGCACACAGAAAGCCTTGCCTCTCCTTCAGGGCATCAATTTTATGAATACTGTCAGTTGGCAACAAACAAAACGGATCACGAACAAACCCAACTCGTTGGTTTTTGGCCTTTTTCACGAGATCAGCCTGCTCATGTGGGAGATTGTTGTAATGAATAAAACCTATTCCTCCCACGGCAGCCATGGCCGCTGCCATTGAAGATTCTGTAACAGTGTCCATGGGAGACGACAGGCATGGTGTTCTAAGGATTATGTTTCTTGTGAGATAGGTAGTCAAATCCACTGCTTCTGTAGCGAAATCAATATGGTAAGGGTGAAAAATTACATCGTCGTAGGTGTAAGAGTATCCCTTATTGAAAAGCTCATGGGCTGAAAACCCATCTTCTAAAAAGCGACTACCCTCCTCGGCTCCATTGACAATGCTCGCCATCGCTTCCACAAACCCACCAGGTTGTGTGTTCTATGCCGTAAATGTGCAGCCGCTCACCCCTAGATTTACGACTCTATGTAAAGAGTGAAATGGGCTGCACTTATTTTACGGCTCCGGGCATGATCCAGGCCTCCCCTTGTTCCCGGTCTCGGCTCGATTGGCTGAGTGTTCGACTACAGTATAGATAATGGCGGGGAAGCATAAGTAATACGCGAACTATAGAATATTCCCCTTTTTAATTCTTTATTATTTTTTCCACCATTACGTTTGTTGTGGTAGGGTCGAAGGAAAAATCAGAAAGAATTTTAAAAAGGAACGTTAAGTGTGCCGTGATATAACATTCCACTCGAAAGAATATATTCTATATTTTAAATTCCTTAAAAATTATTTTAATGGAAATTAATTTGATGCTTAAACCTTTTTGGGGATAAAACGGTGTAGAATATTATAAATTTCTTAAAGATTATTAAAAAAAATAATAATAATAATAATAAAATTGTGTACAGCAAGGTGGGATTATTTGTAAATCCATTTTAAATATTAAAATTTTAGAATTTCTCTATACTAAAATTGTGTAGATGATTCTTGTATTATCTTATATTTTGAGTAAACACTCCAAATAACTTTACTACATTTTATGATTTTTTTTAATATATTATTTAGTAAAGATTGAATGTGAAAAGGTTTTTTTTTCTCAGTGGAAAAAATTATTATAATAGTTTTTTGACTATGAGAAAACTTATCATAACTTGTCAGTATTGAGGATATCCATTTCTAGTCGTTAACTATTAATTTTTCATGATTTTTTTTAATATATCACTTACAAAATAGAGAATGTGAAAATATTTTTTTCCCACACCAAAAAAATTATTATAATAGTTTTTTTCACACGTGGGAAAACTTATCATAACTTAGTTGTCAAACTAGTAGTGCGGACAGTCATCTCTAGTCATTAACCACGAATGCAGGCTAACTCATCACTGGTATTCAAGGAAAACCACGCCACCTAGAATAACCCACTGGTGATTTGTAAGGGGGCCGGCTTTCACTCCTATCAGATGCCTCTGGGTCTTGGGTCGTTAACTTGTTTCCTTACGTCTGAGGAAGACAATCTCTTAGCCAAACAGAAACAGTTTTAGGGCATAAATAAGCTCGAATATTATATTAATAGTTATTTATATATGTCATTATTTATGGTTATCTATATAGTTTTGTTAATATGTATAATATTTTTTCTAAATAATTTATAGCATAATTTTACATGACAAATAACTAGGTAAAAGCATATTTCTAGTGCAAAGTTTATTATTGATATATCAATGAAATATACTACAATTATTACTATTGGGAGATTAATTAGGTAGAAGCATATGTCTTGCTTACTAGGTAAAAGCATATGTCTTGGTGCAAAGCTTAGTATTGATATATCAATGGAATATACTAAAATTATTGGTATTTGGGAATTATCCATTTTTTGTTCCAAGGTTTATTATTATCGATATATCAATGCAATATACTAAAATTATTAGTATTGGGAGATTAATTGGGTAGAAGCATATGCCTTGCTCCAAAGTTTATCATTGGCATATCAATCAAATATACTAAAATTATTGGTATTTGGGGATTCCACTATTATTATGGGGCATATGATGCATGGTACAATTCCAAAGGACAACAAGTTGGCTTGTGTTTTCTTTTGAATTAGAATCCTAAAAAAAGTTTTGAATTGGTGCAATGATTCCATGTCCTACGTGCCAACAACAAATAGGAAGATACACAACACATATAAAAAATTGGGGCAATTAATAGTTGATGGACATGAGTATTGTAAGGCATTCCATAAACACATTTTTTCCCATCAAAATGGGACTTTTTTGGTGTAGTAGGAAGAACACATTGGATATCCCCTCAAGAATAAGACATTGGTTGTCTCTTTTGTTGTACTTCTCCCTCTTCACTTAGATCACGGTGTGCTAATGGTAAATCTTTAACATCAACAAGTCCCCATGATTTTGGTCGGCGCCTAAAACCCATGTTATACTGACTAGTCCTAGTTCACCATCATCTTGGTCAATCTCTTTGACTCACGTGAAACCCTGGGGAGACACTCAATTCATTTAAGTAGTCTAGTCCCAAATCCAAAGGCCTCATTATAGGCCATGATGCTAAAGGAGCTCACTCAACCTATTTGGAGAGTAATCTAAACCTGATGTTGAAAGGCACCCACTCAATTGAGTGATTATGGCCCTTTAGGACCATTCTTGCTAGTTATGGTCAGCATACTTTACACAGAAGGAATGATTGCCCTGTGCTAGACCATTCTTCCTAATTTTGGTCACAATTGACATAGGGAGAATGTTTATCCCTGATGTTATCACTCTGATCCATTTTTCCTGATCCTGGTCAACATGCCCTAGGGAGAATCACTGTCTTGGATGTTGCAATTTCATCACTCCCTCTTGTTGAGAGAGACTTGCCTAATCAATCCAAGCTTGTCCTCAAAGTATTCATGCTTCACCCTAGAATAGTGCCTTTGTCAACAAATTGTTTGGATGAAGAATAGTAATGAGGCCATACTACTTTTGCGTTACCATTCCCCTGAACAAATATCTATATCTACCTTCTTTTATCTCGCAAGCAACTCCTAGCCATCACCAGACTTCCATGTGGAATGCCTCAGTTGTTAACGCGAACTTCTCTGCCCGCATTTGGAACGTGACTGGATGGACATAGTGTGGCCTGAGGAAAGTGTTGTCGTGCGTCACCCCAAACCAGATCACCTCTGAGTATTCATCGAGTAGTGCCCTGGGAATCCTTTCGGCGGCACTTATGACCCCTAGCATTTTACCATACCACTCGATGAAGGCCACTTCGTTGATTTCTTTGTTGTTGGGGTCCCCTGATGTTTGCCATGGCATGTAGCTGAGAGCATAAGGCTAGTCTTTGGAGATTTGTGCCAAGTCCCTTCCTGGCGAAGGGCACCACTTCCACATTTCTTTTGTACACATCCTCGCATGCATCGAATAGTTGATTCAGTAGGAATGCAGACCAGTTTAGCGATTCAACTTCTGCATGGTGCTCCGCCACTAAAATGGTGTCCAAAATACATTCATTTCTTGAAAAGTGTTGCATTACCTTCCCGGCGATGATATAGCAAGAAAATCTAATGTGGTCTTTATTAATTAAGTCGACCTTTTCTCCCTTTCCGCCTCACTTGGTGTTGTATTTATGTAGTAGTCATTAGCTCCCTCCTTCGCTCACTTCGAAGTGGTCTGAATGTCATTGATACTACATTTCCTATGGTTGATAGCCACGTAAGCTGTTGAATGTCATCTACATGAATTAGGTATTCTCTATCCAACCAAGGCAACCCCATGTGCATCCTACTGATCAACAGTTTCGTGCAATTCATCGCGGCCAAAGTCGTGTTGAACACGGGCAAGCTTCTCAAGTTTATTAACGTTGATTGTTGAATTCCCCTGAAATCCACCTTGGCTCTAGTCACCTTTGTCCCATCTTCCTTTGTAATTGTCTCTGTGTACACTTCCCGCTACAATACTCGGAATTGGAAGCAATCTGACAAGTCATTATCTACCAGTGTGGCCTTGTCATATTTTCCATACAACGACTCTATGACTATAATTCTTGTATCGACCTCATCTACAGGAATTGAATTTATCGGCTTCATCATCTTGTAGCGTCATTGATAAACTGTAAATCATTGGAGGCCGACAAAAAATTCTTGGGCGACAACACTGAGGATCAAACTGTGATTCAGACGATTCTACCACCTAAACTTGAAACTCTAAGAACTTCGGCATCTCCATGCAGATTAAGTAGACCAGCTTCAACAAAATGTTTCTGACTAGACTTGCTAACTAATTACTATGACAACTTTCCCTATGAAGACTCGAACATGTTAGCCCACCATCCGTTGATATATCCCTGACTTGGTTGATGTATTTTGTGAAAATACAAGGTGGAGCGAATGGGTAATAATGTTAGCGTAATGGCAAACGTTTAAGAGTTAATTTTTCTATAACAGGAAAGAACCTACGGAAATTTGGACTGACAACGATATTATTGCCTGATTATTACAGAAAAGACACTTGGTAAATGTGGTTGACCTTCCCCCTCGATCGCAATCAACTATGGTGTGGTGACATGGAAGCCGCAACTAAAATTGACACTCTAGGTTTGTTTTATTGGAAAGAAACTAACTAATGGATTCGCGGACTAACTCTCTTAAGTCTACCTACAATCTCTTTGTAGAGACTTCATCAATGTTGAATATGAATGTCTAGTTGGTGGAAGGGTTTTAGGCGTGTGCCATTCACCCATCCTGGTAGCAGTATCCCATCCAGTTGCGCGAGCTTCACCGCTCCAGACTCCATGATCTTTGCAACTATGAACGACCCTTACCAGCGCATCTGTAGCTTTCCCAGAATGTGTTGTCATATAAAAAAAAACTTACCTTTGACCGTGAAGGATTTCTCATCGATTTGTCTATCATGCCATGCTTTTTGCCTTCATTTCTCAACTGATTAGTGAAAATATGCTAAGAACCCGGCCTCGTCTAGTTTCGATAGTTCCTCCAGTCGCTTTTGTAGTGACTCATCTTTTGTCATCCTTGTGGCCTAGGTGATGAAGATACTAGGGATTGCAAACTCTACATGCACAATGAATTCTCGACCATATACCAACTAGAATGGAGTTTGTTTGTGTAATCTCTTAACTGTTGTGCGGTACGCCCAGAGCGTGGTTGGCACTCTTTCATCCCAATCATCCTGATTCGTTAAGAACACCTTGGATAATCCCTTCTCAAGTATCTTGTTAAATGCCTCTACTATTCCACTAGCATGTGGATGATATGGATTTCTCTTATGGTGTTGGATCAAGAAGTTCTGCAACAGAGAGGCGATTGTTTCATTAATTAAATGAGTTCCTTGGTCACTTATGAGGGTTCTTGGGCACCCAAACCTTGAGATGATATTTTCAAAAATGAATCTTGCAATTGTGTCTGATGTACAGTCCTTCACTAGTATCGCCTCAGCGCATCTCATGAGATACTCAATCCCCATGATGATGTACCTTGCATGGGTGTAATGCATTGACGGATCGATTGAACTGATGAAATAAATTGCCCACTTTTCAAAGATCTGCAAAGCGCATACTGGCTGTAGCGGGAGTTTATCACAATGTGATGGTTTTCCAACCCTCTAGCACACATCACATCCTTTAGCATATTCCTTTTCGTCCTTATATAATGTTGGCCACCACAGGCCTGCCTGCAAAACTTTCCTTGCGGTTTCCTTCCCCCCTACGTGGTCATCTGCGACTCCAGAGTAACATTCCCATATAACTTCCTAACATTCATGCTGGAGGACACATCGCCGCAACACCTGATCCAGCCCCAAATTGTACAAGTGTCCTGTGATAAGATGATAGTCGGTTGCTCGCATAACCATGTATCTCCTTTGCGTCAGTTTACTCTTCTGGACATTTCCCTGTGACTAGGAATGTTGCGATCTCTTCTAAGTAGTTGAGTATTACTCCCACTCTGAATAGATCGGCATCCGGTAATTACGTCCAAGGAGCCCCCGCTTTCCCCCGATTCCAATCTAGACAGGTGATCAGGGTCGACATTTAATCGACTTGGCTTGATGATTACCTTGAATGTGAACTCTTGGAACAGTAGCATCCATCGGCATATCCTCCCTTCTAATACCCACTTGTTGAATAGGTATTTCAATCACGAGTGATTTGTGAAGAACTTGAACGGGGCCCTAAGAAAGTAGTGCCTAAAATTTCGTAAGGAATACACCATTGCTAATGCTTCTCTTTCGGTCGTCGTGTAATTTTTCTCTACAGTGGAAAACTTCCTGCTGGCAAAGTAGATGGGATGGTCCAAGTTCCCTTCTACTAGTTGTGCCGACACTGCCTCGAGAGCAATGCCAGATGCATCTATATGTACGTGGAACTGTTTATTCTAATTAGTATATGCTAAAATTGGAGTACTTACCAGCTTCTCATTCAGTATATTTAATGCAGCTTGACAGTCTTTTGACCATGTGAATGCTTCCACTTTCCTGAGTAGCTTTTCCATTGGTGCGGTGATGGAAGTGTAGTTACAGATGAATTTGCAATAGTACCCTATGTGGCCCAGTGTCGATTGTAACTGCTTCACATTGGTTGGAGGGTCCATGTTTATAATTGTTGCAACCTTGGATGGGTCTACACATACTCCATCCTTGCACACAATGTGGCCTAGTAGTATACCAAATGGAACTGTGAACTGTTAGCAATGATCAAACATTACCCTGAGTAGGCTAACATGCTTCTTCGACAGACTGTATCTTGTCTAGTCATCCATGTATACCTCCAGGAATCTATGAATGTAATCTCTAAATGTGGCAGTGACAATCTGGAAGAATACGACAGGCACATTCTTGAAGCCAAATGGCATCACGTGGTAAGCATACGACCCCCACTTTGTTGTGAAAGTGTTCTTCCTCTTGTCCTCTTCAACTATCTGACCTGATGGTACCTTGAAAATATGTCTGTGAAGTAGTATGCTTCATTCCCTGCAACGTTGTCTAGCACCTCATTGCTGAAGGGTGTGGGGAATGGGTCATGCATGCAAGTGTTTTTAAGGTTGTGATAGTCTATGCAAATCCTTATCTCTGCGACATCTTTCATATTTTGTATCACTATTAGGTTGACCCATTCTGCCTCATCCATGGGGAAAATAAGTCCTGCTTCCAACATTTTGCCTATTTCCTTCTTTACCTTCTCCTTTACTCTTGGGTTTAGCTTGTATGGTCTGTGTTTCACTAGCTTGGCATCAAGTTTCAATACAATCTTCATTTCCTCGATGTCCCCTTTAATTCCCTTTAACTCTGCAACTGAAGCTGGGAATAAATCCTCGTACTCCCGTAGGAGAGCAAAATTTTCCCTTGTCGTGTGCTCATCCCTTATTGACACCATCTTGGGTTTATCCTCCGTGCCCATGTTTTGTTTCCGCAACCTTACTTGGAGCAAGTGTAGAGCATCCGTTATGGGTCCTTCCTTGATATCCCTCTCCCCTTCGGTCTCATGAAATGTAAGGTGCATTCACCTTCCCACAGGCCATGGCTTCTGGGTATCCTAACTCATAATAGTACTGCAGGAACCTCTCATCGACACATCCTTCCCATAGTTGGCCTGAGGTGAAGAGGATCCTTTTAATGGCATACAAAGTTTCTATTAGTCACCTGTCACTATCCTTAAATGAGAAACTGCTACTTAATTGTTCTGCCAGGGTGTCCCAATCTCCTGTTTGTCTTCGTATCTCTTCCTATATGTACCACGGTTAAGGGATTGTTCCTAAGGTCTGTATGAACATGTGTACCCATAATTCCGTCAGAACTCTTTCTCTATTCCATTTGTCTGTGCAGTTTTCCAAGTGTTGTCGCGGATCTGAGTTCCCCCTGTATTTTGCGATCTCTTATGGGCAATCCCCGCCTCCTTGAATCTTTCCCTCATGGCCCTCTTGATCCTTCCCCAATCCTGGAGATTGATGCGATGTACTCCCAACCAGCATGTTAGGGTTGCTTGCAGCGCAATGTCTAACAATGGTATTTTGGGCTTCCGCTTACAGTTTTATCAACTTTACTGAGAAAATACATCTACTGAATCTATGCCTTGGAAAGTGGGAAAATACCTTACCTCTATTCCGATCCAGTTGATGCAACATATCATAACACAACATCTAGTATCAAATTCAAATCTGCCTTGTTACCAAGCATCCCATTTCGCCTTAGAGGCAACTTCCAAGCTCTATATACTCCTCCAGCTGATTGATCCTTTTGCTGTGGGGTTGATGTAATCTTTCCTATTTCCTATTGTCATCTGGTAGAGCTGGTCTAGCATCCCTGTGTCATTTCTATCGTCTACCAGTTATGTGAATCTAGGTCCTTGGTATGGGTCCAATGGCTGGATGAATCATACTACCTCCACTTCAAAGATCATCAACTCCTTCTTTAGGTCGATAACGACGTAGTTTTCATAGGCCCAGTCAATACATAGCAGTGTTGGGTAAGGATCTTTGTCTCCCATGATATCGATCACTTCAAAATCCGCGTGTGTCTTCAACCTCACCACATCTACTTCTATGTCCCCCAGTCTCCTAATCGACAATATACAGTATTGGTTGGACATCCACAACTGGATTGGTGAGAACTTCAATTGTGGTTTTGCAACTCCTCCCACGTCTTCCTTGGTAGGATATTGACGTCGGAACCCAGGTCTAACATAATATCTTTAATCTAAAACCTCGGGACCTGTGTATCAATCCTGAACTCCCTGCCAGTTCTCTTCTTATTTCTCCTAACTGACCTTATGTGCTTCTCAGGCAAGTTCATTGAGAAATTCCCTTATCTAGTCTCCTCCTCCAACAGGACTACTTTCAAACTTTTGAGTAACTCCTTGTTACACAGCATTTTGTCACTGTCCCTGTACTCCCCATTCCTTGATCTTGGAGAACCTCTACAGTGAACCCCGCATGCTTTGCCTTCACGGAGAAACTCCCATTATGTCCCTCTCCATGAGCATATCATTTCCCTTTTGCACCATTTCCCCTGAAACTTCTGTTTTGCCCAATTTACAAGGCCGACGCTAATGATCTTTCTCTCTCCCACGCCGATGTGTAGAGATTAGCACTATTCCCCGCTCTGATCGGTGCGACTGAGCTATGTTCCAGTCGCGTCGGTCCTGTTATGGATTTATTTTTTTTTTAATTAGAGTTGAAGCTTCCATCTCTAAAAGCTTCGTAATTGAAGTCTGGTAAATGATTTGGCCGGATGGGGTCGAGGATGACAATTTGGGATTCTTTCCCCTATAATGATGGAACTACCTCAAGGGATAAGTCCTTCTCCCATGAGAAGAGGATCCCAAATTGTCATCCTCGACCCCATCCGGCAAATCATTTACCAGACTTCAATTACGAAGCTTCCATCTCTAGAAGCTTCGTAATTGAAGTCTGGTAAATGATTTGGTCGGATGGGGTCGAGGATGACAATTTGGGATCCTTTCCCCTATAATGATGGAACTACCTCAAGGGATAAGTCCTTCTCCCATGAGAAGAGGATCCATCTCCCATCTATCTTTCCTATATAAACCTCCCTTCTTCCCAAGCACAAACTAGTGACTGGTGTGAAAATCAGAATTAGACAAGTAAGCTATTACTAGTTGTAGCCATTTAGTTGTGTGAGGGAGAAGTGTGTTTGGTTTGGAGTGAAGCCTAAAGGGAAGAGTCTTTAAACTATTTTTGTTTGAAGTCATCATGAAGTGCTAGCAGAAGTGTGTGGGAACCTGGTCTTGTCAAAGGAAGACTGCGACGTCAAGACGAATGGTTGTAATCTCTCTTTGAATATTAATATATGCAACTATCGATTGATTTCCTACATGTTTTGTAATATTACATATTTGTGTTCACTACAACAAATCCTGTGATTAGCATCCTTTTTTACTTCTTTTTTTGCATCTAGAGCCCATTTTTGGTGCTATTTGCATCCATTTATCAAATATGGTGCAAAACTTGACACAAAAATTGCATCGAGTTTTGCACCACGTCTTACACCAAGTTTAGCACCAGTATTGCAATAGGTTTTGCACCACATTTTGCACCAAATTTTATGCCAAGTTTTGTGTCATCCTTTGCACCAAGTTTTGTTCCAGGTTTTGCATCAAGTTTGGCACCTAATTTTGTTTGACATACTTTTGCATCCTCATTTGTTTCACCACAATTTGTGCCAAGTTTTACGCCTACCGTTGGACCCATGTTTGCTTCCACTTTTGCCTTCATGTTTGCATCCAAGTTTGCATTGACAACTGCATCTGCTTTTGCATCCACTTTTGTGTCAAGTTTTTCATGTTGTTGTGCATCTACTTATGTTGTATCCACTTTTCATCCAATTTTACTTCTATTGTTGCCCCCATTTCTATGTTCGCTTTTGCATCCCTTTTCCAACACTCATCATATTTTCTACATTGATGATATTCCTTATGGCATTGACAATTCTGAACAATTGATGACAATGTCAATAATCTTGACAATGATGAAAATGAAGATGATGGCGATGACATGAATTATGATTATGATGATAAAGAGGATAGT
>APFE031015225.1:52958-72800 GCA_000404065.3 Pinus taeda
CCATTGAAAATTTAACGAGATTGACCGGAGAGAGCCTTCTCATACCTCGTAGGGCTAGCTACGAGGTGAAATGGTTTGATGTTGCCTTGAAGGTTTGCCTTTCTCAGCCTGAGGTGAAATCTCAAGCGCTAACACAACCTACAGTCCAGTAGCCAAAATCATCAACATACTATAGAAAAACAGATTTTGAAGTTTTTGTAAAGGATGTTCATCCCATTGACCAAATTGAGTTTCATAAATAGGCAGGTGAGATGATATATTTCACCATGACCAATAAAGATATGACTACACATAAGCTTCAAAGTTCGTTGGGTAATATCACTCCTCAGTACAAACTGGAAAATGCCTCCTCATAGGCGAGGGACAACAAAATCAAGTTACTAGAAGACTTGGTGATTGAGCTTGGACATGATGCCAATGATGTCAAGGTTGCAGAGTGTTGGGTTGTGTTATATTCTTCATTGTGCCAATTGTGTAGTGGGGGGGTGGCAGTCCCCTCTATTCGGGGAGTTTGAGGGTGGTGGGTAGCCCCCCTCTACGATGTTTGGGGCAGCGCCATGGGAAATTTGTTTTGGGACCCTATATTAGGCTGGGCGGACCAACCTATGGTTTTGTGCATGTTTTTTCGCACATGGTTTTGGATGCGATGGTTTTCAGCCCATGGTTTTGGATGCAATGGTTTTCGGTCCATAGTTTTGAACGTGATGGTTTTTGGTCCATGGTATTAGATGCTTCGACATGTATATATGTATTGTAACATTCAAAGGAACATAATGAAAAATCAAGCTAGTAGTCCCAATTTTGGTATCCAGGGGAAAATCGCTGTGTATATGCGTTTTATGTGTTATGCTCTCGCATTGTTTATTTTTTGTGTTTTAGAATTTGTATGCAACTAATTTCTGTACTGGGTTAAAACCTACATTTGGTATCAGAGATGTTTTGACTCCAAGGGGACGCCTTTGTTGCTGAGGGGTTTCACTAGGGCCTGTGGTAGACCCTGTTTAGTGGGAGATCCGTGGGATTGATTCTGGTGGTGAAAAAAGATGGCGAGCAATGGAAAGATAGAGATTGAGAAATTTAATGGTCAGAGTCTTGAGTTGTGGAAACTCAAGATGGAGGATTTGTTGGTGGATAAAGATAAGTGGATCGGGTAGATCTGGGTACTAAACCAATGGGAGTGTCCGATGAAGAATGGAAGAATTTGGATCGAAAGGCAAAGAGAACAATACAATTGTGTGTCTCAGATTTAGTATTGCTAAATGTATTAGGGGAAGCTATGGCAAAGGTTTTGTGGGACAAGTTAGGGACTTTGTACCAATCTAAGTCTCTGGTGAATAAACTGTTCCTACAGAAAAAGCTGTATAACCTTAGGATGAAAGATGGAGACTCAGTGACAAAGCATTTGAATGCATTTAATACTGTGGTAAGTCAGTTATTTTCTGTTGATTAAAATTTTAGATGAAGATAAGTGCATTAGTTTGTTGTTTTCTCTACCAGATTCATGGGATAGTTTGGTTATTGCAATAGGTAACAATGCAACTGCCTTGCAGTTTGATGAAATAGTCTCATCCTTGTTGACGGAGGAGATGAGACAGAAAAATATGGAGAGACAGAATGGTGATGACTTGTCTATATGAGGACAGTCCCAAAACAGAAACAAAAATAAGTCATCAAGTGGGAGATCTAGATCTAGAGGGAGATCTAAATCTCCAGAAAAACTTGTAAAGGTGGTGTGCTCGAAATGTGGAAAGGAAGGGCACTACAAAAGGGATTGTAAATCTAAAGCTCCTGAAAAAGGAAAGGGATCTGATGATGCTCCTTTTGCAGAGGCGAAAACCACCTCAGATGAAGGTGGGGATGTGTACTTGGCTTCTTCAAGTACACATGTAGATCATGAGGCATGGCTGATTGAATCATGTGCATCCTTTCACTTCAGTCCCCATAGAGAGAGGTTCTATGAGTATTAGAAATATGATGGTGGTGATGTCTTCTTAGGGGATAATAGGAAGGTTAGAATCATCGGTCACAAAAAAGTAAAGTTGAAGTTACAAGGTGGAATGGTTAGAACACTTTCGGGTGTTCTGCGTATTCCTGCATTGGCTAGAAATTTGATTTATGTAAGCATGTTGGATGATTCAGGTGTAAAAATAGTGTTCGAGAAGGATACTTGCAAGATGGTTCGGGGAGCACTCGTATTGATACAGGGAGTTCGGATTGGAACTTTATACAAGCTGCAAGGTAGCACTGTTGTTGATGGGTGCAACAGTTTCGTGGTTCATAAAAGTGGAGCAGAAAATCTAGTGGTCTCTGGAGAGAAGACCATGTTGTGGCATCAAAGGCTTGGACATATTGGAGAGAAGGACCTTCAAATACTTCATGGTAAAGGTATGGTAGAAGCTATGAGTAATAGCTCTCTGGATTTTGATTTCTGTGAACATTGTGTATATGGGAAGCAGAATTGGGTGAGTTTCCCCTCTAGTGGTAAGAGGATGAAACAGATATTAGAGCTTGTGCACAGTGATGTTTTTGGACATGTGAAAGTTCCATCACTGGGTAAGTCTATTTACTATGTATCATTTATAGATGACTTCTCAAGGAATACATGGATATATTTCCTTAAGAAGAAATATGAAGTCTTTGATAGGTTTAAAGAATTGAAGGCTCTGGTGGAAAATCAGATAGAGAAGAAGATAAAGGTGTTGAGGACAGATAATGGTGGAGAATTTTGCAGCAAGGAATTTCAAGAATTCTGTAAGAAGTGTGGTATAGCATGGCAGAAGACTACTCCATATACACCTCAAAAAATTGGAGTCACAGAAAGAATGAACAAGATGTTGATGGAAAGGGCAAGAAGCATGCTCAATGGTGCCGGGTTAGGACAAGAATTCTAGCAAGAGGCAGTGGATACTTCATGTTACCTGGTCAATAGGTCACCGTCATCAGCATTGGAGGATAAGACTCCACAAGAAGTATGGACTGGTAAGAAACCCTCTCTTTCACATCTGAGGGTATTTGGATGTGATGCATATGTACATGTTCTAAAGGAGAAACGAACCAAGTTGGATAGTAAATCTGAAAAGTGCATCTTTATTGGGTATAAGGATGGTTTAAAGGGTTATAAGCTTTGGAACCCAGTAACAAGGAAGGTTGTGTACAGTCGAGATGTGGTGTTCAGAGAGGTGAAAGATGTTATTAAACATAAATTCCAACCAAAGGAACCTGTGAAGATAGAGTTTGAACTAAAGGAGGAAGAATCAGACTCTGTAGCAGAGGATGAATCAGAAGATGAAGAGCCACAAACTCTGGGTGTGAGAAGATCAGTTCGAGAAAGAAGGCAGCCAAAAAGGTATAGTCCACTACTTTTTGTTCAAATTTTCTTTTTTGTTACTGATGATGATCCTAGAACTATGAAGGAAGCAGTAGGTTCAGAGGACAGAAAACTCTGGAAAGAAGCCATGGTTGATGAAATGGCATCTTTGCACAAAAATGAGGCTTGGGATATGGTGGAGTTGTTGGCTGGAAGGGAACTCATTGGTAGCAAATGGGTGTTCAAGAAGAAGACAAATGCAGAAGGAAAGGTAGAGAAATACAAAGTTCGGTTGGTAGCAAAAGGTTATTCCCAGGTGTCGGGAATTGATTTTCGTGATATTTTTTCTCCTATTGCCAAGGTAGCTTCTATTAAATTACTTTTATATGTTGCTACTTCTTTTGATTTTGAGGTAGAATAGATGGATGTGAAGACATCATTTATTTGGGGTTCTGGAAGAGGAGATTTACATGAAGCAACTTGAAGGCTTTACGGTGAAGGGTAAGAAAGAATTGGTATGCAAGTTAAAGAAGTCCCTGTATGGGTTAAAACAGTCATCAAGGATGTGGTATCAGAGTTTTGATACATTTATACTAGGACTTGGCTTCACCAGAAGCAAAGTAGACCACTGTGTGTATTTAAATTGATTGGTGACCATGTTATTTATCTAGTCTTATATGTGGATGATATGTTGCTAGTTGGAAATAACAAACAAATTATCTAGGATTTGAAGACCCAATTGTCCTCCAAATTCGACATGAAAAATCTTTGTGCTGCAAACTATATTTTCATCATGGAAATTAAAAGAGATCGGGCAAAGAGGAAGCTCTGGTTAAACCAGAGGAAGTATGTCTAGACAATATTACAGAGGTTTAATATGCAGGATAGTAAACCACTGAAGGTTCCTATTTCTGTAGGTGTAAAGTTATCTACTGAAGAGTATCCCAAGACACAAGATTAGGAAAAAGATATGTCCGTTGTTCCATATGCAAGTGTAGTCGGTAACATGATGTATGCGATGGTCTGTACTAGACCATACATTGTACATGTAGTGGGAGTATTAAGTAGGTTTATGTCAAAACCAGGGAAGGAGCATTGGATGACAATGAAATAGGTTTTCAAGTATTTGTGTGGCCCTAGTGATTATGGGTTGTGCTACCAAGGAAGACCAGGATTGGACATAGTGTTAGATATCCGTGGCTTTGTTGATACGGACTAGGTTGGAGATCTGGATCAAAGAATATCTACAAGTGGGTATGTGTTTAACCTATTTGGAGGTGCTGTTAGTTGGATGAGTAAGAAACAGTCTATAGTGGCACTATCAACTATAGAGGCAGAATACATGGTAGCCACTCGTGCAGGAAAGGAAGCAGTTTGGTTGTAGAGATTGTGTTCAAGTAAGGGGTTAGTACATGGAGCTATAAGGATAGATTGTGACAACAAAAGTGCAATTTTCTTGGCAAAGAAGTCTGCTTTACCATTCAAAGACAAAGCACATTGATGTTCAGTATCACTTTGTGAAGGATATGATAGAAGACAAAAAGGTGTTGCTGGTAAAGGTTGACACTTTGAAGAATACTGCAGATGCATTGAAAACATTTGTGAGCTCTAAGAAGTTCTTTTGGTGTAGATAAACAATGTGTGTTGCGGTGTTGGGTAAATGACTAAGCTTTCTTGTGGCCTCGTGTGGAAAGAAAATAACAATTGGGAGAATGTTGGGTTGTGTTATATTCTTTCCACGACTAGCCGACGTAGTTAACTGGGGGGTTAGAGGGGGGGAAATCCCCCCCTTTGTTGCATTGATTTTGCAGCAGGGGGGTGGCAACCCCCTTTGTCTGATAAGTTTGAGGGGGATGGGTAGGCCCCCTGTATGGGGTTTGGGGCAGCTCCTCGGGAATTTTTTTTTTTTGGACCCTATATTAGGTTGGGTGGACCTATCTATGGTTTTTTGCATGGTTTTTCTTACATGGTTTTGGACATGATGGTTTTCAGTCCATGTTTTTGGACGCAATGGTTTTCGGTCCATAGTTTTGGACGCGATGGTTTTCGGTTCATGGTATTAGATGCTTCATCATGTATAAATATGTATTGGAACATTGAAAGGAGCATAATGAAAAATCAAGCTGGTAGTCCTGGTTTTGGGATCCAGGGGAAAATCTCTGTGTATATGTGTTACGCTCTTGCATTTTTTATTTTCCGTGTTTTAGAATTCATATGCAGGTAATTTATATATGGGTTAAAACCTACATAGAGAAGTTGATAAAGAAAAACAATGAGGATATTGCTGCTCTTAGAAAGCAACTAAAACTGCCTCATTCAGAGCACCCACAGACAAAAGAGGTCTTAGAAAGCCAAAATCATCAGGAGGAAATGATGGACCTTGTTCTCCAACTAAATGATCAACTGAAGGAAATGGAAAAGAAGTTGGAAAACTTAATACAGCTGAAGCAGGCCAGCCTCGAGACTGCCACTACCACTATCATTCCAACAATCACCACAACAGTACCATCCACCTTGGTAGCTTCATTGGCTCGTACAGCTCCACTGGCTACAACACTACCAGCGGCCACAACATCTACAATAGAAACATATTCAACAACAACAACGTCTCAGCCATGTGATGAGGCAAGTAAATTGGTCAAGGAAATGAAAAACATGTCCATTCAGACCAAAGAAATAAATAAGATTAGGGAAACGATAACCAGCCTAGAGAATGATAACAAGCTTGCACAGATTATGCACAAGGAAGAAGTTCAGAAGCCAACTAGGATGATGGAAAGGTTGAAGAGCTTAGAGAAAGAATTAACATTAAGGGAGCCACTTGGCCAAGCTATGGAACAGTTATGGGCCAATATCATTGACTCTATCAATGATATTTGGCCATCCATTCAAGTAATTTTTTAACAAAACGACTTAGTGAAAGAGGTTACAGAAGCCATACAAAGAGTTAGGACAGAACTGGGAGACATGCCAGAAGAAGCTACCAGAATCATCCATTTCCTTAACTCCAAAAACAAATATGAATTGTAGGAGATGGAGATACCTGACAAGACTAACACAATGCTAGAGGTAAAAAAGGTCCTCACCAAGAGGAATTTGAGGATGAACCTTGAGGATAAGTGCCAAACCATGCAGGTAGGTATAGATAGGTTCATGGTTAAGTTTGTTGTTTTGAGGCAGAAAGGTCTGCCAAATCCCTTGGTGATAAATGAAAAACTGATTCCATAGGAAGACTACAATAGAAGGATAAGAGAGGTGGCAAGGGATCAGGTAAATACTTCATCTATGAAGGGGATTCCTAATAGAAAGGTTCTATATCAAACATTTGAGAACTTGTTTTACCTCCAGCATGAGGTAAAACACCTTTTTCTGAACAGGCCCACTTTTTCCAAGTATACAGAAGGACATGAAATTTATAGGAGAATGTTAAATATTCAATTACGAGATGCAGAAACATGGGAAAAGTTAAATGACCTCTTTTAAAAGTGCACAGTAAAAGTGAAAACAACATAGTTTAAGAAAAGTGACAGGTTAACCAGGTAAATGTGCATTAGGTGAAAGTGTATTAGTTGAAAGGTCAAAGTAAAAAAAACAACCAATGTGAAGACCAACAACAAGGCAAAGAATAAATATGAAAATATCAGAGCATAAAGACATCACAACCAAATAAGCAGGGACATCATACAACATTTGAACATCTGTCTCTATCTTCTTGCATGAAGATATTTCTTTCTCCTAGATTAATTCCCAAGACAGTTTGGGATATTTTGTAAACTATTTTTGTATAAATACTTCATAATTCAAAGTATTGAGTGTGGATTGCTAGACATTTGTAGAGTTGTATTGATCAGAAACTTGAGGGTTATTGTACTAATTTTTCAAGTCAGCGGACTGGACTGAATAATAAAAAGATTGCATTACAGGATTCATGTGTTGAGATATTAGAATGAGGTATTTTCATTGTTAAATTTTTTTATCTTCTTATGTATTACACAAACTTACATGTTATCTAAAGTGGATGAATTAACTAAAAATTTATCTCAGAATTTGTTTAAGTACACTCTATTTTGAACAGTTGATCATTTCTATGTTTTCTTCTGATATCCAGATCTGAGAATCCTTATGTGCTCTTCCATCTCGGTTGATCTCTTTTACTTCTTTCATTATCAGGCCTAAGGAACCCTTAATTTCTCCTTGGATCTGATTGAAACCAACTTCATCATTTCAGCCTTAAGACCTGAAATTACTCAGCTACCTTGCCCTGTAGACACTAGTTTTAGAACTTGCTCCACTCCTGTTTGTCTTAACACTTGACCCCATAGCCCAATGGTAAAAGACATCCTTCTACCCATATAAGTCAGTGATCTCACAACTACAATAAAAATCAAAACCCAAGTACAATCATAACTACCCTAAAATCAAATAACTAAACCAAAGTTAAATCATAAAGAGAGAGCACTCTCTCAGAATTGGGAAGGCTAGATCCTAATCTCCAAAGTAGGTTTGTGGTTATCTCTTATCATTTCTTTCTTAAAAACTCTAGAGAAATATTGGAGTGATAAGACTTCCTATGGAAATAATCCGTAGTATATCTCAGGTTGAGACTAATGGCAACAGTTCCCGAGTTCACCAACCAAGGAAACCCCTCTAATGCAAATCCTGGTCCTTTTCATTATTTTGGAAATTATGGTGCTCCCTATATGGCAACGTTGTCCCTTCCTGGGTTTACAATTGGTTTTTTAGTTTGGTTATTTTCGACCCAAATGGTTTCGAATGTCCAAACTACTCCTCAATTGGGGTCTCCTTCACCTGAATAGTATCAACCTCTGGTTGAGCCTAAAGTTGAATCTTTACTTTCTTTTCCTGTTCAATATTCTTCCTCTTCATATGGTGAAAGCATGTAAGCTAGTAACCAGGTGGATAAGAAGAAGAAGAAAAGGAATATTAAGGAAAAGAAAAATAAGAAAAGGGGGAACCAAGCGACCATTTATACAGATGCAACTGATGTTGAAAAGTCTTCCAATCAACCCCGTAAAGTGAAATTCCCTTACAAGGTTTGTAAGGGTGACTACCTTATTCAAGAATATCCTAGTATTCCTAAGGTATTAGAAGTGTGATCCATAGGTTCACATTGACCTTTGTCATTAGCTTTTGGAGATCATGATGGTGATAAACCTTCAACTAGTGTCAATAAAACCTATGGGAAAAAGGGAAAAGTCAAATTTACCTGTAGGTTATGTGAAGGGTATCATCCTATTCACCTTTGTCCTTATATGGATGAAGCATCTAATGTGTTGGATAACCTTACCGCTTCTCAACCTCGTCTTCCAACTGGTTATCAGAAGCTTTCCCTTGATCCTCCACTAGTTGATGAAGTGATTGATCATAACTCATCTTTGGTCAATCCCACTCTCTCTAAAAGTGAATCCCATGTGTCCGTTTCTGACCAACTGTTGGTTGAAAAAATGGTTGACCTGATTCCTCTTTCAGTTGATCGTATCTAACCTTTAGAGAGTGAAGTTGGTACCACTCAAGTTCTTCTGGTTTCTTCAGATTCCAAAGAATTAGGGAGAAATCCTCCAGTTCCCACAATACAGGAGGGCGATCATCCTATTCCCACATTACAGGTGGGTATCCTTCTATTCCAATAATACAAGAGGGAAATCCTCCCATTCTGATGACACCCTCTCCAAGTAGTTTGGTCACTTTATTTAATTGGAGTTGACTGGTAGGATATCGTCTTTCATCCTATGTTCCCTTTCAGATCATGGTACATGATTATAATATACCCATACCTGGCACAATCAAAGATGAAGGCACATATATTAGTATTATGCCCTCGACTACTTGGAAAGCTTTAGGTTCTCCGCATCTTGTGCCCGTTATCTAGAATCTGTTAGCTTTTAACAGAGGAACCCATCAAACTTTAGGGATCCTTCTGAGGTTTCCTATTAATTTGGGAGTAAAAATCGTATATCTTGACGTGATGGTTGTCTAAGGCCCTTTGTATTTTAAGTTACTCCTCGTCCATGACTATGTTTATGTCATGGGAGCTATTATCTCTTCTCTCTTTTGTGTCATATGTTTTCTGCATGAAGGAAGAGTTGTGGCCATTGATCAACTTTCATTCGTTGGTCCTAATTTTACTCCCGATTAACCATTTTCCTTAATGATACTTGTGTGCAAGTGGTATCATGCTCGCAACAAGTTAATTATGTGGCCGCCTGTTCCATGCACATGTATACTAATGATCTAGTCAGTGATATAGTGTGTCATTTACTGGAGGAATTGGAACCTGATATTTCCATTATATCACTTGACATGTATCCCTTGTAGAGAGTTGTTATCCCATCTAGTGAGAACCTCTTGGAAGCTATGACGTCTTATAGGCCATAATCAAGGTACCATTAGGATAGTTTTGTTACTATGTCAACCTCGTTAAAAAATGAAGTAGGTCCCTATGAGCATGGTTCTTTTCTCGTGTCAAGCTCGTTAAAAAAAATGAAACAAAGTGTTTGAGAAAGGTTATTTGCTTGTGTCAAGATCGCAAAAAAATAAAACAAAGTGTCGGAGAAGAGTTCATTTACTTGTGTCAAGCTCGTTAAAAAATGAAACAAGGTGTCATGAGCATGGTTCTTTTCTTGTGTCAAGCTCATTAAAAATTGAAACAAATCCTCTTCCAATTCAAATCTTTGATTATATCTTGTAAATTCCTAGTCGAGTCTTTCACCTGATCTCATAAGTGAACCTTCTTTCCATCTCCCTATTAGTAACCAATAGTCTACTTAGGTGAATGAAATGAAGCTTAGGGGGAATGTTCCTCAAATTGAGTCATTATGCTGGGAGCATGAAAACTTATCACA
The DNA here is from genome assembly GCA_000404065.3 of Pinus taeda. Lineage (NCBI taxonomy): Eukaryota > Viridiplantae > Streptophyta > Pinopsida > Pinales > Pinaceae > Pinus > Pinus taeda. Next base: position 63,129 of record APFE031015225.1, read on the forward strand.
AGCATTGTTTATCTTTGTTTCAAGCTTTTATAAAACTGAAACCAAACTCAAGCATAGTTTATCTTTGTTTCAAGCTTGTGTAAAAAGGAAACCAAATCCAAGCATAGTTTGTTCCCATTTCAAGCTTGTGTAAAAATAAAACCAAATCCAAGCATAGTTTTTTCCCATGTTTCAAGCTTGTGAAAAATGAATACATCTTCAAGTATACTCAAGCATAGTTTCCCATGTTTTATGCTTGTGTAAGAATGAAACCATTCCCACTTTACCTCTCGTGATTTCCATTTTTATCAGCCTATTTTTTCCAAATGAGATGTTAAGAATTTACTGCATAACATAAATAATTACTGAGAGGAATAAATATAAAAATAACCAGCAACAACCATAAAAACATAAACAAAAATGTTTATCCGAGAAAATCCCAAATTCGGGGAAAAATCCAACCTAATAAGATCTCATTAGCATTGGCCAAAACCCTAGCCAATCCGACCAAGTGAGCCTTCATCGCTCACCTCGAGGTCTTGCATTACAATGAAGTCCTTCCAGCATTTTATAAGCTCCATTAAATATAATACCACGGGTAGAATACTATGGGTGCACAATACCATTTTCCCCAAAACCATCACTATTTAACCTGGTCAACTTTGACTCTATCTTGAGTCAAGTTTACCTAACAATTCCCCCCTTAAACCTGACTTGGGTTTCCTTGACTAACTCCAGCCAAACCTGCGAAGTGAGACAATCCCGCTCACTCTAGCTCTTAACCCCACCATAGTTTTTACATGGGGTATTGTTAACCCGACATCCCCCCTATCACCTAGGTCTAACCCAGACTTTACTGGTGATCACCAAGTGGTACACATGCCTTACCAGGTCTTACAGTAGTATGCCCATTTACATGCAATAATTTTGACTTCATTTTTTGTTTTGTTTATTACTGCTATGGTTTTGATCCATCCTCTCTCAATTTGATTTGTTCAAAAACTTCTATCAAACCGCTTCAACTGCGAGAACCTCTTAGATTCCATTACCGGTGGCCTCACGTAGCAGAAAATGAACAGTTTTCGAAGCCGCATGAACAATTTTCTTCTACTGATCTGGATGTAGCCCACGCCTACTCCATCTTTCAACACAACATAGAACACACAAGAAATATCCCTTATCGATTCCCTACGAAAAAAGCTCTGATACCAGTTGTTAAGAATTTACTGCATAACATAAATAATTACTGAGAGGAATAAATATAAAAATAACCAGCAACAACCATAAACACATAAACACAAATGTTTATCCGGGAAAACTCCAAATCCGGGGAAAAGCCCAACCTAATGAGATCTCATTAGCATTGGCCAAAACCCTGGCCAATCCAACCAAGTGAGCCTTCATCGCTCACCTCCAAGTCTTGCAATACAATGAAGTCCTTCTAGCCTTTTATAAGCTCCATTACATATAATACCATGGGTAGAATACTATGGGTGCACAATGCCATTTGTCCCAAAACCATCATTGGTTAACCTAGTCAACTTTGACTCTATCCTGAGTCAAGTTTACCTAACATGAGCCTTGGTTTTTTCATTCTATCGTCACCATCTCTTTGACCCATCATATACTTTCACTTGGTTGTTTTATCTTTGCCTGAGGAACATCCGTGATGAGTGGTCCTATTACCTAACCTCTTGACCTTTACATATTTTGGGAAGTTCCATCATGACTAGAACTAGTTGCTATCCTTTTATACCACTCATTCCTCTAGGAGGAGTCCTCTTTCATCTCTTTTCAGACTCAAGAAATATGAAAAGATTGTCAAGTACTTGTCATTTCAAACTCGTTAAAGTAAATGAAATGACATCTACTCAATATAAGTTTAACCCTTTTCCAGACTGAGATAGACTAGTGTATGAAAAAGGAATACATTAGTCACACGTGGCTAAGAGTTTCTCTTGAATATTGTTTTCTACCTTTTTGGATAGAGAGGCTATCTACAAAAAGGGAACTCTAGAGTTTCCTTTTAGCCTATTTTTTCAAACTCTCTAAACATGAAAAAGACATTGAGTTACCCTTCCTCCAGACTCGTAAAATTGAAATGATGAAGGTTTTGTCACCATAACGAGACCGAGCTACTCCTTCCTAGGGATCGTAAAGAATACTAGGATGGATTTATCCAAAGGATGAAATTATATGACAAGCATATGGTATCCTCTTCAAGCTTTAGATAAAAAATAATGAGGTACTCACTAGAAATAGTGGGGAAAAATGGAAGTAAACATGTAATGTATTTTTTTGTAAAGGCAATATGTTGCTCTTGAACATGACACTTATCTATTGCTCATGTTGGGTTTGGGTTATCCTCACTTCATCACTTTCCCTCTTGGGTTTTGGGAATCCATTTTCCTCTCATTTGATTATATCCTATTATCATTGTGACCTCTGATCCTATGTTGAGTCAAATGTTTCCAAAGTCTGGAGTTATGTCGCTGATATGTTCAAACAAAGTCACATCTGCACTTCCAACCACTTATACCTTGTTTGATTTTTTTGCAACAATCATGAATCACTCTTACCAACTCTGTTAAATCCTATGTTTCATGTCGATGATGTGGGAAGCATTATGGCCCTCCTTCGACAGATCACTTCCTGTCAACTCCAGCTCATTATCTGGGAAGATGATCTAGAAAATCCCTTTCAATACCTTGGAGCTTACATGCCTCAATGGAAACTTCTTCGCATTCGATGATAAGTTCACATCACCGGCCTTCCATCAAATGATTTTGTGAGACTTTGACTCCACCTTCCTTGTTCACACTCATGGATTGTGCTATTGAACCTTGAGAGCCATCGTCATTATTGGTGGTTTCTCTCGTTCCTGTTAATAATTTCCATCATTGACCGGTAATTAGGTGGTTTATACCATTTTCGACTCCTACACATCTATTCACATGGTTGGATTTTTACTTTGGTTGGATCGAGATGGATATGAAGACCCTGGGTTTCATCTGATAAATCCAGGCTTCGTGGAGTTATTAAGTATTCATGATTGTACACATGATCCTTTCTATTCAGATGGTTGTGCCCATGCCATGGATTCATACACATGATCCCTTCTATTTGGATGGTTGCATCCATACCATGGATGTATACACATTATCATTTATAGTCAGATGGTTGTGTCCATGCCGTGGATCTATGTATTGTTAGATTCTTACACTTTGAGCATACTTACATAAGAGATTTTAGATATATTGTATTATGTTTTATTTGCAGGTCTCTTGATGGTGGTTCTCCAAAGTCCTTCCCTTTATTTGTAAAGCATTTCAACCATGACTTCCCATTATGACTTCATGCTTTAGGGGGCATTTATTATACAATATTTTGTCGCACTCCGAGTCTCATATCCTAAGTGTTGCACTTTGTGTTGTCAATGTCACAAGTGTCGCAAAGTGACAAAATCTAACAAAAAAAATGTATTCACCATTAAACATGTTCAGAAGCACCCCTGATGGAAGAAGAAGATTTTACTTGAAGAAATTTTGAAGAACGTGTCCAAAATCTTGTTTTGCAAGCCCAACACTACTTTTAGTAGACAAACCTACACTGGTAATCTTTTGTCTAACTAGTGACTAACACTGATAGCGCACCTTTTTGATAGGATAATCTGTGTTGGCCCTCTTCAGGTATTTTTTCTTAAATGGAGGAGAAGCTTCTCCTACTAGAAGTATTGAGAATGACGAGTTGGTTTCAGTTGAATTAGGATTAGAGTGAGACCTCCCATTCTTTGGTTTTGATACTACTTTCATGGATCTTCGCCTTGAAATGTGGAACCTCTCCTTCCTTTTATGGATCCTCAACTCCCTCGCCTTCTCTATAAATAAAACCCCTACCATCTACTTTTGGTTAGCTATTGATTGGTTTCCTTCCTAAACTATGCCCAAGTGCTGCTCATTTAAGGAGAAAGGAGTACTTGAAGGTTAAGGCTAGGACTTGGAAACTCAGGTAAACGAGGCTTCCAACATCAAGGCTTAAGCAGTTTTAAGATCCCTTTACCATCTATTAATAATAAATTATGTGTTTTCTTTCCATAAATGTGTCAACCATTTCTCATTTAGTATAATACTCCTTGATCTGTTATATGGTTTATATTGGAATGGTTTTTTCTATGTATGCGTTTTTTGTCTCCACATGATTTTCCTTGCAGGTATTCATTCCCATAGACAAGGAGGATATTGAGCTTCGAGGTGAAATACTCAAGGTTGATACCAATGTATGTTAGTACCAGAGTGAGGTAGATCAACTATCCTCCTTTGTGTTTTCTAGTATAAACTAGGAATTTTTAGGAATGTTTGCACATATTTGTCTTTGTTTGTTGCTAGATTCTCCCATAGGACTAGAGGGATCATTTTTGTCCACAGAAAGGATTTCCTACACAACAAGAAACTTCAAAATTAATTTGTATTTTTCCTCATTTCCAGGTGTTCATCACACTTTTTGTGAAGAAATCCGCACTGACCATCACAAGTTGCATGTGTGCAAATTGCACTAGCACATGATGTCTTAAAGACAAGTATGGTGATCTACAAAATGAGGGTTTTTACCCAATGTAATCCAAGATTCTTGTAACTTTTGGAAAGGGAATGCTTTTTGATTTGTATGGGATTGATGGAAAGTGTAAATGGATGATGATAGATCTGGGTTCAGGGCCATTTATTTAAATGCGACAAAATGACCTGTAATAGGATGTAATGTTTGAATTAAATTCATCTACTTAGTGTGAGAATTCATTGGATATTCATAAAATTGATATACTTTTAAAGTGAGGAAAATAGAGTGAAATTGGATGGGTGGTTATATTGTTAAAAAAAAAAGTGAATATTTTTTAAATGGTCTATGAACATGAACAATTAATAAAATCTTAATTCAATAGGATTTATAAATAAATAAAAGGAGAAACAGATGGATGAAGAGAAGATGTGATGGATAAGGTTTAGAGATACCTTATTAGATAATTAAAGGTTAACAAAAATCAAGGTGGTGGGCATTTCAATTTCAACCATAATTATGGTTGTTAATGGAGGTTTGTAAAGAACTTGATATCCACCCAAATGGAACATGTGGCCAGAATAGAGTAGTCATCATATATAAAGAGAATCTACCAAAGATTGTTGGAATAGGAGGAAATATAAGGTCACCATTATGTCATGGATTGTTAGTACATCTTAATTTTCAAGAATTATGGTTATACTAGCAGGGGGGTGAATTAGTATAGTGGACAATTTAATTGATTTCACAATTCATAATAACTTAAAACATGACAACGCATAAAATAATCATCACTTCAACACATGAGAACAACAAATGTATGTGAAAACCCTTGCAGGAGAAAGCCACAAATCATCTTATCTTCTTCTTCAATAGTTGATTACAACAATTTACTAGCACTAACCAAAAGGAGACTATGATCCCTAAAATATGCAACCACCAACTTGTTTTTATTTACAATCTCCAACTTAATTGAGGCACCAATCTTAGAAATATGCAAGTACCAACTTGTTGATATTTACAAGCTCCAACCTTAAGGGAGCACAAATTCCTTGATGTTTTATAGGCTCTAACCATAAGGAAGCAACAAACTCCTCAATCAATTTGCAGGCACCAACCTGTTGGAAGTACTGGCCCCCAAATCTCAATGGAGCTCCCTTGTCACAATATTTCAAACTAGATTCACAAGCTTCAATTTTATCTTCAAATTAGACTCAAATGAGTTAATACTTGACCCTATGCAATACAATAAATTTGGCTTCTTCAAAATGGATACAGACTTGGCCCTTTAAGAAAACTCTTGAATCAAATAACTTCATCTCAATAGACAACAAATACATTCAACCCTGTAATTCAAGACACATAGAAAAAATGTAAATAGAATTGCACTCTCAGCCCTGTGAATTCTTGCTTATATGCAATAAATGAATAAAATCCTCACATAAAATTTCATCATGATGTGCCACAAGACTACCCAAAACACCACTTCACACATAGATCCATTGATTCAACTAGTATATTTATACTTGAACTTTGGTTCACAATTTGAATCGAGTTCGACTTGGAACCGTACAATTTGAAACAAGGGTGACCTCAAACCATTTAAATTACAATGTTAAAAAACAACTCATCAACCTTTGTTTAACCAATGTCGTGCCCTTAAGGGCCCATGAATTTAGCTCATAAGACCAGATCACAAAACTGTGCACTTTACTATCTGAGGGAAATTTGATGCTAACAACATCATGCCATATTCTGATGTCATTGTGTCATGTCCTCATAATCTTGGGTCCCCAAATTGTTTCATCTATCTAACTTCTTATTCACCTGGATACGACTTGGTTCCTTACCTCTTTGGGGATTAGATTTAGTTGCACGAAACCATATGATATAACCAAGAGCCACTCCTCCATTGGCCCATTGATTCATCGCTTGTTGTCTTTATGTTTACATTGTTGTTGCTTCAATAACCCAATGGTTGATAGGTTGAAAGAATGATACACCAAGAAGTTATTGGACCTTGGGCGCTTACTCACTAGCCTTAAGTGACCACAAGATAAAACCAGGGTCTTATCGCTCGCCACCCACTACCTGGGCTTCTGTTACTTATTACAACACCTTATAGTCATCACTCTAGTAAATAGAAAAATGTCAGACAATGTTTTACTCGATGGTAAATTTTTCGACTGCTAGTCACCACTTTTCACCCTTTGGTTGAGATACAACACTAATAGACACATTTTGATGGCCTAATATAAAAAAATCATTATCTGCAGTGAGTTTTATCGTATTCTTCGCCAAAACTTGTTTCTCACCACTCACCAGCCAACTCGTTAAGCACTATAGAGCCTTTCAAAAATATTCCCTGGTGTGAATCTCGAGATTCTTCCGCATGTGTTGCAATTTTTCACTTGCCAATTATTCATTTGGACGCCAAAAAACACCTAGTTCACCTGCCACATGTCACACTCACATGTTGCCATGTCATCATCACTACCACATTCCATGTAATGTCACTACCACATTTCACTCACAAAGGACCACTTGGCCCTCTAAAAAGCCAAAAAATACCTACCATGTGTCACTTTCTAACACATCATTGCCACCTGTCATCATCTCATTTGGGCCATATCATGTATCTGTCACTGGAACCTAGCTTTCCATGTCATGTTGGCATGTCACTCAACTACTCATTACATGTTTATGTTATTTTCACATTAAGGGGATTGAGAAGTCTGATAAGAACTTAGGTGTTAAACACTTGGTGACCACGTGCCACAACCAGGAGCTCTGGAGACCACCACTCATCGGCCCTTTGGCCTTACTCTTGTCTGAATACCTTTTATCCTGGCAAATTGATAAGCACCCTGGTGCTAAGGGCGAGTACCCGGTGACCAGGGGTTGTGACTAAGGGAATTTCCACCGTGATTCCTGTCACTCACCACACATCACCTCGCTATCTTTTTCTCTTTGACAAAACCAAATTGTCCTACAAGTTCCTAAATGCTTTAGCCTAGCTTTGTTTGATCAGGGGATGTGACCAGTAGTTTACCACTTTACTACTTGTCACTTGTCTCTCTTCCTCCTAAGATTTATTCTATAGTTTAGTGTTTATCTGGTGAAGAAGATCCATGCCGGAACCATGAACCTTATAATGCTGCTTAAACTTCAAATCTTGATAACTCCTTATCCCTTAGGAGTTATAACTAGTGCCATATACCATTGGAAAGGTCACTAAGGGGACCAACAACTAAAACTATAATTTCCTTATGGAGCTAAGAGTTGAAATATAAATGGCCTCGAATATATTACATGTATCCTTAACCTTAGCCAGGCCGTGACACACACCATCACACTTACTAGGTCCCCATGATATTGACAACACCCAAATGCAACTATCAACAAGTTCCCTCAAAACTTGACATTGTTGCTAACCTGCTTAAAAATCTGCTTGGGTTTGACATCAATGACTAGACTTTTCTTAACCATTAGATGTGAGAACCACTAATTCAAATGGTAGTAATAGTCCATCATGCATGAAATGATCATCATGTCAATAGTTCCCCATTAGTGGTGGCACGTTAACTTTGATGACTATCATTTCCTAAATTATAGATGTTTCATGACTTAAGCATGAATCCCATTTCAAACAAGCGACATGTGACCTATATTAAAGTTCATAATTTTTTCATATACCCTACGAATTAAAAGATGAGCATGAAACACATGTTTGAATGAAAGTTTTCATTTATGTATTTTTTTTTTCAAAATAATAATAATAATAATTTATAGAGGTTATATTTAAAATCACCAAAATTTTGCCTTATTTTATATGTATAAATTATGTAATTGAAAAGAACAAGTACATAGGTTGTGCATATATACTACCCCTAACTTATCTTATTGGGAACATGAGACTTCATAGATTTATTCATTGTGAGCTAGTATAAGATTGCTCATCAAACGCTACAAATACATTTAATATTGCTCAAACATATACAGACTAAAAGTAATTTTTAAAAAGATTTCTAACCCTTTTTCATTATTGATAAATTGTATTTATAGAGTTTCACATAACAATTTTCAAAATAATAGAATCCACATCATTACAATATTGCGATATTTAAAATATCCTTTAGGTTCATGCATAAAAATAAACTTAGAAAATACCTAATGAATCCTAGAAAACTGTAGGCAAATCTGCTAATATGTAGGCAAAAGGAAAGTGACTTGGTCAACTAATTAGCTGGAAAATAGAACAAGTCGCTCTATAGGTTATCATCATCGTATCAATCAAAACAGGTCCCTCTGTCTACTCTGTCAACGCTGTTCCTAGATGTGCTTTGTTGGTCAATGATTTTCTGGAAAAAATGCTGACAGCCATGCTACACAACATTTTGTCACTGTACTTGTACTGAGAATTCCCTTTTGTACTTTGCATTTTCCTATGATTGATTTCCGACTTGAAGTGTCATTTTACATATTTATGGCTTAATGTTCCTTGACCTATTAAGTAGGTTGAATACAATATTGTATGCTATCACGCTTGTTGTTGTTGTTGTTTGTTTGCTTGTTTCAGGTATTCAGATGAAGGAAATGAAAGATAGATGGAGTGAGGAGGCAGGATCATCACCAAGCGGAATAGTGTTCTAAGAGGTAGGCCCTCTTAATTGATTATAGCTTAAGGAGATTTTCCATAGATTTTTTGTTTGTGGCTAGAATCGCTCTATCGAGCTAGAGGAATTGTTTGTGTCCGCACTAAGAATTTTCCTGCACCACAAATTGGTGACTCCACTGGGAATCCAATCCTTCTGTTTGATTAATTTTCATTTTATGGTTTTTTTGTGAGATTTTCTAGTATCACCATTTATCTATAGTGTTCTTTGCTTTTCCTGGTTTACTGCTCTTAGCCTGAAATTTGCAGTGGCAAGTTTGGTCTTAGCCTTTGAAACTTTTTATTTTTTTCCTTGAATCCTCTGCTAGCATGTTTATTTTTCTGTCAGCCGTGTCGATCAGCATGATTTTCTCAAAAATAGTCGTGCCAACCCCCTGTTAGTATCGGTCTTAAGCCCTCCATCAGCGATCAATAGCTCTTTGCATATGCATAGTTAGGTGTCTCATCAGTGTCAATTTTGCATCCCA
>APFE031015229.1:0-112830 GCA_000404065.3 Pinus taeda
TAATGAGAGACATCCTTATTATACGACTGGCATGAGCAGGTTTACGCGAAGTTCAAGCTCGTTAAAAAATAAACCTAGCAATGAGAATATGTTCCCCCAGAGTTCAAGCTCATTAAAAAATGAACCCACCTTCGATAAATAACCTTTTTGATCACATCACTATTAGCTTTTGAGCCTTGGTCATGTTCTTACCATCACCTCCACTTTTTAGCCGATCATACGCCTCCACTTGATTGTTTACCCTTTTGAGGAACAGCTGCGACGAGTGATTCTGCTAGCCACCTTCTTTACACTGCAGTGATTTAAAAGTTCCAAACCTTACCTGGAACCAGCTGCTACCTAAAAATATTACTCGTTCCTCAAAGACGAGTCTCTTTTAAGCTCTTTTTAGACTCGTAAAATATAAAAAGATTGCCGAGCAATTGGCCTCTCTAGCTTGTTAAAGTGATTGGAAGTGCCATCCCTCCTCTAGATTTTAATATTTTTGGACCTGAGGGATCATTACACAAAAAGATAGAGCGCTTGTCTTTTTCGGCTCGTTAAAGTGATCAGAAAAGTCATCCCTTTCGTATTATTTTATACTTTTTCAGACTTAAGGGATTATACTACGAAAAAGGATTACTGGAGTTTCCTTTCCATCTCTTTTCAAACTCTCTAAAACTAAAAAGGACCGATTTATATTTGTCGTTAAACTCGTTAAAACAATAGCGACAAACTTGTCGATTACAGACAAGAGCGAGTTTCACTATCGCTAGGCTCACTAAAACATAGCGATAGGTTTTCCCAAAGGGAAAATTATAGAACAAGCATATGTTATCCTCCTCAAGCTTGAAAAAAATAAAGAGGTACTGTTCAGCAATGACTGGGGAAAAATTGGGAAGAAAACTTGAAGAACTTCATTGGTAGCAAGTCGCTTTTGAACATGACACTTTCACTCCATCACCATGATTGAGTCGAGTTGGGTTATTTTGTTCACTGGTCATATCACCATTGGTCCTCCGTACCATCCATTTTTTAGGTTAACACTACCAATTCATTTCAGTGTCACCGATATGTTCAAGAGAAGTTGCTTATAGAATTCACCAACCAAGCTAACATCTCATCCACTGCAATACCTTCACTCTCCATTTTTCATGACCGCCACCCTGAACCTTATATCATCAGATCGTTTTCACCTCCAGAAAATCATTTGCTTCATTTCATGTCGTAGATGTGGGATTCATTAAGGCCCTCCTATGATGGGTCACTTCTTGTCGACATCAGCTCATTATCCGAGAAGTTGACTTAGGAACAACCCTTTCAATACTTTGAAGCTTGCAAGCCTCAATGGTAAGTTTCTCACTTCTGGCGACAGGTTTACATCAATGGCCTTCGACCGAAATATTTTGCGTGGTGTTGGATGTCAAGTCCCATATTCACACCACGTGAATTGTACTGTAGTACCTTGAGGGTCATTATCATTATCAGTTATTCCTCTCGCACCTGTTAACAGCTTACATCATTGGTTGGTAATCAGGCAATGTCTTTCCATGTTTGACACCGAAACATCTTTTCACATGGATCGACTTGTACTCCAAGCGAAGATTGAACGAGTTTGAAGACCTCGGATCTAGTTTCATCCATCCGGGCTGCGATATATTAAGGAAAATAAAGACATCAATTGTACATCATAGCTACACAGATAATCATCCAAGCCAAGGGATGATGGCTCTACCAGAATCATTAGTCTTCCACACAGACGATTGTCTATCCTATGTACATGAAAATGAATTTATAAAGCTAAGCATGGGAATTCCCACCTCAGATATATCATGAAAATATTATGAATATAATTTATTGTATTTTATCTTATTACAGGTCACCTTCCAGCTCGAAAAACCTCGGATTCTCATGATAAAGCATTTCACCCGATATCAGAAGATTTACAACATCATGCTTTAGGGGGCAACTGTTATAGACATATTTGGGCACTGCAACCCCAATCACATATTTCCATAAACCAAGGGCCTCTAAACCCCTAAAAGTGTCATTTCAAACCATAAAGGATCAAGGTCAACTGATTACATCATTTCCCAGAAGTTCTCCCTGAAAAACTACTCAGAACTGGTCAAAACTGGACCATACAGACTGCTCCATGCTGAGGGTGCGATGCATCTCACTTGTCCCATGCAAAGGGTGTGATGCATACTGAAAAACCCTTATGTAGGGTGCGATGAACAAGAGAAGACAAATGGTAGAGGCAATTTGCTAGGTGGAAACCCAAAGAATCTTCTAGAAACTACTCATTTAACACTTGCCTCTCTGAATTCTCCCAGGGATGAGTAAGAGATCATGAAATCTCCAAGTGGAACCAAGAACTATCAATGAAATGACACTAATCAAAATCCCAGAAGCTGACTCACCCACCTGCAAATATCTATATATCGATCCCTCATCGTAAAGATCCAGAGGCTGGAATTTTGTATTTTGTAAGGAAGTGTTGTTGGTTTCTCTGTGAAACATTGTATTGTTGGGTGATCTAGCTTTTCATAAGGTGAAGAGAGCTTTCATGCTGGGAGGATGGTGCTAGATCAGATAGCTTGGTTGTAATCCTCTCTTCTACTACTTCTATCAATAAAGCTATTTGAGTTTTCCTCCATATACTTGTATATCTCTGAATCTTGTATTTATGTATGCATTTGTATGGTTAATATACATCTGATTCTATATTGTTTATGGTTATAGATCTCTATGATTTGATGGTATTTTTCTGCTTTGACTCTATAGGTGTTCTTTGAAGCAGGACAAGTGAGGAAGGAGTGGCGAAGCTCTGTCAAAGGAAGGAGGAAACAAGCAAGGAGACAAGCGAAAGACTGAGGTTGGTACTCTTTGCTTCTCTCTCATCTGTCTCTCATAAAGGAAAACGAAAGTAACTTTAGTTTGTTTGTTTCTAAGATAGCTACCCGTCTTAGAGGGACTAGCAGCTCTGAATGGACACTAGTTTTCCTGATAACATCAGTGCCCATATTTTATTATGCATGCATTTTCATGGTTATAATTATTCATGTATAGTAGGTCAAACATGCATTGTGAGGTCACTTTATGCATTTTACGTCATCATGATGTTGTTGGTTGTTATGATGATGATGTGTTCGCTGAGATAGAGCAGGAGATGCAGATCACCAGAGAGAGATTGTAACACTAAACTTCGGGGTAAGAACAGATCGTCATACAAGTTTTTATGGTGGGCATGCAGGTATGTAGGTTAAGGATTGTTATATGCATTATGGTTATGTGTATGCATTTCATTATATTTATGTTATGGTTACATACATGATAGATGTTAGCTTATTAGTGTAGTTATATGCACATGTGTTAGATAGTCATGAATGATAGTAACATGTGGTTGTATGCATTGTTATTTTTGTTCTATGTTAGATAACTTGATGATTATGTTATATGTTGTTGATGAGTATGTTATAGGTTAACTTGTTATTGTTATATGATAGTTAGCTTGATGATTATGTAATATGTTGTTGATGAGCATGTTATATGTTAGTTAACTTGATGATTAGGCTTATAGCATTAATATCTTGATGTTATATGTATCATGCTAAATTGGATTGGCCTATGCAAATGGTTAGGGTTACAACATTCAAATATGAATCGACTTATTTGTGACATTGTGTTGTACTAATCTACATTGAATGTGCATATGTGATCGTTATGCATGAATGAAAATTATTTATGAGTTTATGATGTGAACATGTTAGCTAGTTACTGTTATGGATACTGTTGTGTTGGTTTAATCACTATTTAATTTGACTGAACCTCAACCATTTAATTGTCAACCAGGATAAGTCTGTTTATTTCTAAGGTGTCTGCACTATTTGTGCCGATACATAACAACCAAAGAAAGAAATAAAATAATTGAAAGAAATGTTGATGAATGCAATTGCATAACTTAAAACAATCATGCAGAAATTAAAAATCATTCTACAGGAATGAAATTACTCATCAAACTTCATGTTTTATCAAGAAACAAGCGCGCCACACACAATATTAATGGATTTGTATCAGATGATCAAACATTGCAGTTCTAACCAATCCTGTGTAACAGCATATAATGAATCTGGAAAACAGAAGTAAATATGCGCTACGAAAACCCCGGATGCGGGTGTTGAAGGTGAATTAATGCGGATGCAATGTCAATCTGGTAGGTGGTCGAGCCACGTGGCCTTTTTCTCTCACCTGCGAGAATTTAAGGCAGGCCTCTGCCTCTCGAGTGACACCATTAATCTCCTGTGTAGATCGATACCTTCCCTATAAATTTAATATCATGGCTCCGAGCCCTCAAAACATCACCATTCTGCCTTTGAATTTCTCTTTCCACCCTGTTGCAGCAGAGCCAAGCTCTCGCACCGCAACAAGGTAGCGTTGCAGGCTTCTTAGCTGTGTCAACTTAGGAAACGGTATTCACTTCTCCCACTCAATTTACTGCACCTTGCGTTTCGGTTCCTCGGTCCCTAACTTTGTCCCTGATTGGAATCCCCCTGTCATTCACAGTATTAACTTTGCTACCCTCGTCCAGCTCCCTAACTGTAACTTGACCATTTTAGCTCACTCCTCACTGCAGCACCCAACTCAAAGAAATATGTTGCAACAGTGTCACCGCATGCAAAGCAGGCGTAGAGGTGGCCGCAGAAGAGCCATCTGCCTCCCTTCGCCTCTTCCCCCTGCTTCGACTTCCCCTTCACCCTCCCCGCCCCCCAGTCCATCCACTTCCCATTTCCATGGTAGTAATCTGGTAACCTGTAGCGGAGGAGGCTGAGCTCATCCTGGTGTGACTCATCGGGCTGATGGGGCCACCTAGACCCCCATTCTCAGTACTGCCACCCAGTCTTCTCAATTTCATTTCCTTTGCTCCATGGACAGACCTATCGTTATCGCCACCATCACAGTGGATTTCAAGGAGGAAGTTGGTGCACACAGGGATCCTGAACACTGCCTAGCGAAGAACCTGGTTCATCCGCCCCCCAACCATGTGCAGAAAATGTCGAGCACCAGCAATCAACAAGCTGTCAAGGTTCATCCAGCCACCAGCAGACCAAAGGCTTCGAGCAACAAGGCCACCAGCACTGCCAAAGGAGGTCAGGATGAAGCCAGAGAGACACACGACAATTTGGGTGGCAAGCAGGTAGAGGCTACTGATTCAGGCGATTATGGGTGTCCGATTGTGGAGGAGAAGCCACCATCTTAAGACACCTATCACTTGCATGCAGATAGGTCACGTGTCCAACTCGGTCTTTTTAGTAGTTTGTCTTTTATTGCTGTTAATTTTAACAGTTAATTTTAGAATTCACCATGACAGTTAATTTTGAGTTTTGGAGATGTAGCCCCTGCGCGGGCAAATGGCATTTTCTTTCTTTCGTCTTCGGACTAGTTTCCCCTCCCGGGGCAGTCTCATTTTAGTTTTGAGTTTTAAACTGGTCATATGGGTTCTAAACCCGCAGAGGTCAAGGCCTCACTGTAAATTATGTTTCCATTAATAGATTTAGTCTTACTTAGAAAAAAAAATATGCTATACCAAATATATAGTGACAATAATAAACCCACACTTAATGAAAAGAAAATAAGTAATATACTACTACTACATCAATCCCTACTAAAGAGGAGGGCCCTTCCTCCCTAGCAGGGTACAGGGATGGAATGAGAACTAGTTAGGAACTCAACATGAAATCTGTAAAAACATCACCAAGGATGTTTTGTATTAAAAATCACTGTGAATTATAAGATCAAAATGTCGATATTGTCTTGTGTTTCCTATTCCCTTTCATGGAACTAGATCCTTTTATAAATTTTACATGCCGAAAAATAGGGAACAGATCAGTCATGAGAATCTTATGATTCTCATGTTGATCGATATTAAAATAAAAATATAAATTGTTACAAATTGTTTCTAAATACAAGGCCAATTCACTTTACACAGTCCTCTAGAATCATAACCTCTCAGATCCTTTGACCACCCGTAGATAATTCATGCTCCTTGACAATTGTCTCATGGAATAGTAGCCACAACGTTTGACATTTGCGGTGTAACAACACCTTGTAGTGTAACAACAACTTGAGGTGTAATAGAAAAACTGTAACAACAAATATTCAGAGTATAACTATGAGTAACATCACAGTTGTTCATCCTTTGGCATTAAGTTCATAGGCAACACCTGAAAGAAAAAGAACCAGAAAACTTCTTCCACAGTCACCCTGGTTAGCCATCAAAAAGACATCACTTCATTCAATATTCAACAAAAATGGAAAAATAATATGTCAAAGTAAGAGTTTCTCTTGTAACCAGGGAAAGTGATAATTAGGACATAAAGTTTGTGGGTTTAAAGAGAAAATGGTTAAAAATGTGGAAATAGGTGTCTAAAATATGCTCAAAATTTTCACACAACATCTCCCACCAACTGAAGCAATTTCATGTCCTCGTGGAAAATTCTTAGCTATTGTTGGTGTATCTTCATTGTAGATCTATCAAGTTGTAAGCGTCAGCAGTATCCTCATTAGTAGACCTATAGACCTGAGTGGCCATTAGCTGATGCGGCCATGATTCCTCCTCATAGTCACACAATTGATAATGGGGCTGGTATTCCTCCACCGGAAGCCAAATCAAGGGATATTTAAATTTAAGCCCTATCCAAAATGCTCCCAATGATTTCAAAATTTGGGCATACTCTGGAACCCTTGTAACAGCAACCACAAAATTAGGAAACCCGAAAGGGTCACCCTCTTGTAGACCTGCACTGCCAGCCTCAATATGTTTAAGGTACCCTGTTAATTCTCGGCTCTTTAGCCTTGCAAAGAGGTTGAGACAAAATCCCACAATCATCCTTCTATAGATGCCTAATTTTTCCCTCATATCAAGAGTGCTCAAAAACCTTTTAAATTCATGTCTCAATTCCGTAGCCATGCCTAGTTCCGCTCTTATCCATAATGTTGCCTTCTCTTCATTGGTGTCAGCTGAATTCATATCCAGGTTCTATTCTATTTGATTTATCATAAAATAAATGAAGGCACGCAACTGTAGGTCCCCCATGTAGGAGAAAATGTGTGCAACCATATGCAGGCTAGCGTGTTCATAGATCATATTATAAAGAAATAGCTCACAAAGTAAGCTTTGCTCATTAAAATCACATGCACATAAAACATACAAAAAAGTTCGAGTAGAATTATCCACATAAGGTCTATTTTCATATATAGCCTTCAACTGAAACAAATAAAATATTTCCCACAGAAAGACTAGGTAGGATGCAGAAGGCCTTCTACACCCTAACAAATTTAGGGTGAGTTCATACAGCTTATGTTTATCATCTATTAAATCCTGAACTTTTTGTTGTAACTTATGCACTTATTTCTCCTTTTCCTTCTTGGTTTCCTTCCCTTCCCATCTTTCCCATTCTTCTGTCAACTTCCTCTCAGCCCACTGTTCCTTGAGTGAATTTATGAATTTTTTATGCTTCTAACGAGATCACTCCCTTTTGTAAAGAGAGTGCCAGCTGCTTCCATTTCTGGAGTTCTGATATCAACAACAACAAAATTTGATCACCATCCTGCTTAGTATCTCATGTTCCTTCACATGAAATATCAATAGGGGGTGTAATAGCATCTCGAGATTTGAGTTGTTCAGCCTCAGCTACTTGTTTTTGTGTGCTAGCTGCTTTGTCAACAGGTTCTTGTGGCTCAGCTCTTACCCCTTCTTCCTGAGTAGCCTCTGCCTCTACTGCTAGTTCTTGTGTAACAGTAGTGTCGTTGGTAGGTTGTGTATCAGTTTCCAGGTTAATCATCGTGGCATGCTCCATTTTGACTACTAGTTCTTGTGTAACAGTTGCATCGTTAATGTGTTCTTGTGTAACAGCTTCCCAAGGTTCCGTTTGGGTTTCTATCGAGACAGTATTTGTAGCACAGACTTTGTATCTGATTGTTTCTAAATTCCTAGCACATGTTGCACATACAGAACCTGGTGTGGTTTATGCTCTCATTTTATCAACAACCTCTGCCAAGGTATCCAAACCTGGGACCCTTGTTTCTACTTTACTCTCCTCTAATTGTTGCCTTAATTTTTCATTTTCCTTCTCCAATTTTTCAATTTTATGTAGAAAAATGTGGGTCTCATCCTTACCTAATAGAGGTACCTCTTCAGGATAGGCCTGTTCTCCTTCTTTTTGAATTGCTATGTCCTTTTGCTTGCTTGGCTCCTTTCTTGATGGAGGTGAAAGCTCTTGCTGTGTACTGACTCTTACCCTCTTCTTCGATGTCCTACCACCTATTTGCTTCTCCAATGATCTTTTCTTAATCTTGGTTCCTGAGGATTACCCTTGCTCTTTAGTCTCCCTAGCTTCCTTTGGAGCATCATTAGGGATTTCAGTTTGCTTTCGGTGGGAAGTCCTCATCTTTCTACTCATAAACTCCTCCCAGTTGTTTCCTTGGAATTCCAATTTATCCAACACAATTAATTTGATGAGGTTGTGGTTGATAACACAACTCTCTGAGTGCACAACAATCTTCACAGTAGTAGAAATGTGCCTTACATTTTCTAACAAGAAATATGGGAGGTTGACCAATTTCCTATGTCGAAGGTGGTTTAACAATGGGAAATGGTAATTGAACACAATCATTGCCCTTCCTTCACAAGTAATGTACTTAATGATGTATAAGGTAACGTCTCCCCATGGTTGAGGGAGTGATAACCAGTCAATTCGCTGCCTTTCTTCTCCAATTTCTCATCCCCTTGTAGAAATTCCACCTTGAGGGAGGGATCATTAATCTTTTGGCTAAACCATATTTTCCCTTCAACTCACAATGTTGTTACTCAGGCAGTTAATTCTTCTGTGACCTCTAACTTCAGCCCCCTAACCTCTATTTGGTTTCTATCCAAAATTTTAGCGAATTTTAGGGCAACCATCTCCTCTAACCCCTTAAGTCATTCAAAGAACTCAAACCATCCTACCTCCTTAAAAATATGGCAAGCCTCAAGACAATTTTCCAATGCTTCTGTAGAATTGGGCTCATTCCTCACTACCGCTCCTCCCATCTTTGTTTCAATTGCTACACTCTATGTTTTCTCTACTTTCTCTCTGAGAATTTTTTAAATGAGGGTGCAATTCTTCGTTGGGGTTGATATCAAGGCAGTAAGGTAGGCAATAAAAGCAAGAATGTTGGATCAAGGGGTCATACATTACATATTATGGTCTCATTATTGATCCTCAATCATGGAGGTCTGGCTTAAATGCAATTTAATCCTAAGGCGTGATTGGCATAAAAAGATAACAATAATTGCAAGATTTGGTAATGATTGCAGGGTTGTCGCTTTAAGTCTGGTTTTAAATTGCAAATTGCAAAATGATTCACCCTCCCCCCAAGTTTAATGCAACAGTCGTCCTCGGTCATCAATGAAAGTGCCATATTAATTGCCATAAATGTTCAATAGAGGAAAAAGCGATATACCTTTTGGGTGACATACCAGAGGTGATGTGGCAAAAGGTACTAGCGATGTGATTAATTTCGGCGATGACGTGCTGATTGTATCATTTGCTCCTATAGCAAGATGTTGATGATACTATTTATTGTGGCAGACAATTTTACCTGGTTCACTATTGCAAATTGTCAGTTGCTACAGGTGTAACAGCAAATGTAATTGCTACCACTATTTTTACAGCAGATTCTTATTTACACTACTCTTACTGATACTTTCAAAACTTTGAAAAGAAAAAGAAAAGAATTGAAACCTTTAACAACATGGTGTAAGATATACCTAAGATAAATCATGTTGTTACAGAAAGAGAAAAAAAATGCATAATAGTCGCCACATGGTGGTTTTCAACTGTCACAATTGTCTGCCTGCACCCCTATAAGAGGTTTTCACAGGCAAGTTTTTATTTATATGTTTTTGTTACTTCTTTTTATTATTATTATTATTATTATTTAATTTATTTATTTGGTGTATTAGCCACCAACAAAATTTGGTTTCAACTGTTACACTTATTGAAAATTTAAAAATTTGGCAAAGCGGGATAATTTTCCCCATCCCCTGTAATTTGAAGGTCAGATTCCACGAAAATGTTGAGAAATGAATCCCTTGAAGCTAGTTTGTGATATAACCAAAGACGATGCCCGTTAGAAATTAACCATGTTCTAGCACTATCAATGGTAACTAAATTCATAGTCCCATTGTCAAAGACTATATCAACTTCATAAGGACCTATCCATCTAGTGCAAAGCTTCCCCTTGAAATTCTTGAATCTTGAATTGTATAGTAGAGCCCAATCTCCTTTTTGAAACACCTTCTTTTTTATGAATATGTCATGCCACTTAGCTCATGTTGTTGAATGATATATGTTTTCTAAATAGTAGCCAGCCTTTTGTCATCTAGCTCATTTAGCTAATTCAACCGTTTCTTATGTGATGTAGCCATATCCAAGTTCACCTGTAGTGTTGTTCTAAGTGTCTTTATCTCGAACTCTATGGGAAATAAACGATTTTTACCATACACTAATTTGTATGGTGAGAATCCCATAGTGTTCCTCCATGTAGTCTTGTATGCCCACAGTGTCTCTAGAAGTTTATCAGCGTAATTTCTCTGGTGGCTAGACATAATCTTGGTAAGAATTCCCTCAATGACCTTATTGGTGCTTTCCACTTGGCCATTTTCGTGTGGATGATAAGGTGAAGTAGTCCTATGACAGATTTTGTATTGCTCAACTAGGTTTTGAATCAAATGAGATGTGAATTAGGGTCCTCCATCTGTCACTATTTCCCGAGGTATCCCAAAGTGAACAAAAATGTCTTCAAACAAGAAGTCTAAAACAGTCTTCTTTGTGGCTCTGGTCAATGCCTTCACTTCAACCCACTTTGTGACATAGTCTGTGTAGACTAGGATGTAGGACTTTTGTTGGGATGAAGGATTAATTGGTCCTACAAAATCCAAGGCCCATTTCTCAAATGTTTCTAAAACTATTTGAGGGTGTAACGGAATCTCATCTGATTCGAGCAGTTGACCCATTCTCTAGCAGTTGTCACATCCTTCCACAAATTTCTTTGCATCCTGAAATATTTTGGGCCAATATTATCTTGTATAAATCACCTTGTACCCTTTCCTTTTATCTACAAAGTGTCCTCCAAAAGGTTCCTCGTGACAAGCTCTAAGGATATCAAAGATTTCATCCTCCCTCACAAACCGCCTGATCTAATGATCTGGCCCAGTGTGATAGAGATTTCCCTTAATCCAATAATATCTTTCACTTTGTTGGACAACTATTTTCTTTTCTCTTGAGAATAGGTGTTGTGGAAATCTTCCTACAGCAAGATAATTAGCTATGTCTGCATACCATGGTGAGTGAGTTGAAATAGAAAAAAGTTATTCATCAAGAAAAGAGTCTTCAACAAGCATGCATTCATCACCAATAGTTGGCCTAGAAATCAAATCAACCACTAAGTTATCTTTCCCAGGTGTGTCTAGGATTGTTATATCAAATTCATATAACAACAATAACCAACGTGTAACCCTACCATTAGTGACTGGTTTATTCATTAAAAAATTAATGGTAGAGTGGACAGTGTGTACAAACACTTGATATCCCATGATGTAGTGTCGAAATTTGTTGATGGCATGCACTACTGCAAGGAACTCTTTTTCTCTCACTGTGTAGTTGAGTTCAGCTAAAGTCAAATTCTTGCTTATGTAATAGATAGCATACGGTTTTCTGTCCTCTAATTGGCGCATTACAACTTCCACAACAGTATCAGATGCATCTGTGGCTATGTGAAATGACAGACTCCAGTTTGGTCCTCGCAAAACAGGGGTTGTTGATACACATTTTTTTAATTTGGTAAAGAACTGCTCGCATTTCCTTGTCCAAACAAATTCCACATCTTTCACAAGTAAAGAAAATAAAGGAGATGCAATCTTTGAAAATTTTTCTATAAATCTTCTATAATACCTTACATGTCCCAAAAAACTGTGTACCTCTTTTTGTGTTTTGGTAAATGGAATTTTTCAAGATTACCTTTATATTAGTAGAGTCTACTTTAATCCCATCATCAAAAATAAGATGTCCCAGCACAATCCCTTCATTCATCATCATGTGACACTTTATAGTACTTAAATAAACATTAGTTTGTACACAATGTTCTAATAATTTTTCAAGATTAACTAATGTTGTTTCAAAGGCATCGCCATAAGGTGTAAAGTCATCCATAAATATTTCTAAATAATCATTTAATAGATCCGAGAAAATTCCTAATATTTCCCTTTGGAAAGTTGCTAGTGCATTACAGAGTCCAAAATGAAGAACCATGTATGCAAAGGTTCCCCAAGGATAGGTAAAGTTTGTTTTATCATGATCTTCTGGGACAATCTGTATCTGATTGTAACCACTAAACTCTTCCAAAAATGAAAAAAAAAATCTTCCCAGACAGGGTATCAAGGACCTAATCTATGAATGGTAGAGGGAGATGGTCCTTTTGGGTGGCCTTGTTGAGTTCTCTATAGTCCACACAAACTCTCCACTTGCCATTATTTTTAGGAATGATGACAAGTGGGGATACCCACTGACTATCAGAAATCAGATAAATGAAATTGGCATTTAGGAGTTTCTGCAATTCTTCTTTTACTACCTTCTTTAGTGCAGGGTTCATACGTCGTTGTGACTCTGTTGTGACCATCAACAACCCCTCTTTTTATTAGTGTTAGCAATAACATTAATAAATGGGGACCCTTCCGAAAAACAAAAACTTAGCACTTGAGATTGCATTTTTTTTTAATAAAACATGATATCAAAGCAAAAATCCCAACACTATGAATTCCTACCTTTTCACACTTCATGTGCATAAATAACATTACAAGTGTTGAGCCCCCTTATGAAAAGCACCATATAACCATAAAAGCTAGGAAAACCCTCGTAAGCGAAAAGTCGAGTAGTAAGCAAAACTTTAATAAACCCACTTTTTAAGGATAGCATCGCATCGCAGAAAAGGTCATGGCAGGCATCCCTTACACAAGTAACTCTTCAGAAATGCGAGAATGCGAGATCGTAAGCCTTACAAAATCAACGCATATCGCAGATTTCAAATACCGCAGTGCCACTTAATATAAAAATGCTTAAATATTGTGAAATGTGATAAAGCTTCTCACAAATCACATCTCATAGCCGCCCAATGAAACAAATGATTGCTAAAGATAATAGGTTTTGCGATATCGCGATCTGCGATATTGCGAAGCAAATCACAAAATCTCTTTATCGCAAATCTAAGGGCTCAGATTTCAATAACAGTACTTTCCGACGTTCGATGCAAAGTTATAAGCATTAAATGTTAGCTTAACGGTCCATTGATGGTATTTATTAAAAACAAATCAGATCTGGTTTAAAGGACCATCTTACGTAAGGTGATATCTTTGATATGATTTTAAAAATTAAAAGCTTTCCCGTCACCTTATTGTTGTTCATTATTCACCATCATCCTTATCGTCTTTTTGTTCTCTGCTTACAATTTTCAGGAGCAGTACGCAGAACAACATGCAGAGCGTAATGGGAAAGAAAGGCAAAGCTCCCGCATTTGAAAAATCAAAGATGACTCCATTATTTACAGACACCACGTGTACCAGCAAAGCCAAGATATCTACTTGGGAAGGCATGTACCCACTATTAGAAGAAGAAAACCCGAGAGTTATGAAGGTTATAGTTAAGGCAGATGGATGTGGCTCATCTGAAGCATCACTAACAGAGCTTGCATGCTTGTTTCTACACCGTATTGCTGCGAGGCCGAAGATACTCCCTTACACAAATATGGTAAAATGGATTATAGACCACACTGATATATTTGATAGGCAATTCAAGATGTAGAGCCAGGAGGTCATGAGGTCTTTACCCCAAGTAATTTAAGGCGTATGTATCACCTGCTAGAACCTCAGGCCAGTTATAACAAATAGTTTGTGGAAAAATTCGCCAAAGAGAACAAGGATTTAGAAGACTGCGCAAAAAGCTGGTCTGCGAAGGAGGAACCATTAAAGAAGGATAAAAATGGTATGTACGCCACTGGCTCCCTCTCTTCTCCCTATTATTTTGTCGCTGCAATGTCGTGTAGACTATTTGGGAAGCCAGATATCAATAAGTTTTCATCAAAATGGTTGCCTTTATTAGATGCGGCCACCAACACCACCATAATGGATTGGGCCCAAATTTTATCAGATAATTTTGCTTCTGCTATTTTAAGTTATCGAACTAAAAGAAGTTTTGCTCAGAG
This sequence comes from Pinus taeda, assembly GCA_000404065.3. NCBI lineage: Eukaryota > Viridiplantae > Streptophyta > Pinopsida > Pinales > Pinaceae > Pinus > Pinus taeda. The sequence goes on from APFE031015229.1 coordinate 14,278, forward strand.
GTTTTATCCTCCATTCTTTTTAAGTCCTACGTCATGGATGCCATTTGTTTTGTCTCTGATTTTCCCATCATGGGGTGGAAATGGACAGTACAGAACCCTCTTCCTATTCAGGTTTATCACAAAGAACTATGGGAATCTAATTTCATCCCACATTTCTACAAGATTTTTCATGGAGTGATGCTTCCTATTCATAAAATTCTATATAACAAAGATGCCCCAAGATTCTCCCCAGAAGCTGAAATTGACATTCTCCCTATGGGAAGGTGGTTCAGGGAGAAGTTATTCACATACACTAGGGTACTTGGGAGCATTGATTCACCTCACGTACTTCCTCTATATGTCCCCGAGAAACTAATGGCCCGAGAAATAGCTTACCAGAATTGTGGTATTGGGGGAATGAGCAGAGAACTCAAGAATTATAAGAAGGCCATCTGGCCTCAATTCCCTGTAGTCTGTGGGGATTTTGCATTATTTGATTTAGGGAATGCTATTAAAGAGGTTGATAATATGCTATGTTTACAGCTACCCAAGTTCCCAGGGAGGCAGTACTATCCCTTTGATGTTATAAAGAATTTTACAACGATGGTCAAAATAAAAGTGTTTACTAAAGAAGACGATCTCTTCGATGATGTCTTTCAGTAGAAGAGCACTCTTAGAGAGATTATACATACAACACAAATTTAGTTTGACCAAGGAAAACTTCAAGAGTTTAACCATTACAAAGAACAAAGGTTAGCAAGTGTCCCATTGGACAAATTGCACATTGAACCAATAAGGGAGCCCACTCCCAGTATCAGCATAAGTGGAATTTCAGGAGAAGAGAAGTCTAAATCAAAGTCCGAAAGGGAATCAGCTGAAAAATCCAGTAAGAAATCAAAGAGTGAACAGAGCAGAAGTGAAGGGTCAATCAAAGATACAGCTCAGTCTACAAAGAGGCCTGATCAGCAGGTTTTGTCCCCAAAACAGGCCGAGACTCCTGCTCCCCTCGCAAAGCCAACAAAGCCAATTGTAGTAGATCTAGAAAATGAGTGGTAGAATTTTAATGAGCTAATCAACACCGAGGAATAGAGTGCAGAGCCATTGATTAACCCAGGGGAGACAACCACAGAGATGATAATAGAAGAGGTTATTAATACTCAAGACACAGAGCATATTCCTGTTGCTCCGTCATCCGAAATTGTACTAAAAATAGAGGAGATTCCTCCTCTGGATGTATTTTATAGTCCGCAACATAGGGTTGTTGTCAGGAGACAAAGGAAGAAATGAAAACTAGATATTGTACTCTCTCCAGAAGCTGAACCTTTGGACGTTCTTTGGCAAGATCCAACAATTGATCCATCGAAAAACCTAACTAAGCTCTCACAAATTGCAGGGGCATATGCTTCTGCAAAAATTGATAAAGAAATTGAAGTTCAAATGCTATTAAAAGAAAAGGAGGATAAGATCTTATTTTTGGAACAGCAACTATAGTAGACCAGTGTCATCCAAGAATCAGAGATACAATTGGTAAAGCTCCAACAGGACTTCCAGCAAATGCAATTAAATTATCAAAGCAGTCTCACCAATAAAGAAGAACAATTATAGACCATGATAGTATTGCATAAGGATGATCCTTAAATTGAAGAATTCATCACAGAAGATCTTGCCCTCAATGACCAACTCTTGCAACAGGAAGAAACAGTCTGTAAAAGGATCTCGCAGTGGAATTTCCATTGTGAAAAAAGCGATAACATTACAAATCAAGTCATAGATTTACGACTTGATTATGATTCAGTTTTTAAGAAAATTTCAAACTTTTTGAATTGCCAGAAATCAGAGGAAGGAAAAAGAGAAAAATTGCCTAGGATCAAGGAATCTCAAAAAGAAATTTTATTTGAAAAATGGGATGCACAGCTCAAGGAAGCAAAGCAGGCAATGGAGGAAGCAGCAGAAGAAACAAACAATGTCATCGACTGCATCAACGAAAATCTACACACAACAAATTTAATATCAGAGACCACTCCAAGATTCCTCCCAAAGGCGCATCAGCTTCAAACTAGGTGGAAGCAAATGGCAGAGGAAAATGTAGAGTCAATTAAACAGATAAGCAAGTTAAACTGGGATACTTATTGGCAGTTCCTGGTAAAACCACATAGCCAATGGATGACTCTGAAAAGCCTCATAACGTCCACCGAGAAGATAGCGCTAGCACTTGCCAATTCCGCATTCGCAGGACAATTAAAATCTAAGGTCAACCAACCGACGCTCTTGAAGCCCATGCTGGATATTTGCAACTTAAAATAACATATGCATGATTTAGCATAGATATAGTTTTAGTTTGATTTTAGTTCATTTTTTCTTAAAATGAGGAAGGTTGTTTAAACCTCCTCATCTATTTTTGTAATATTTATTTTTATTTTTCAATAGAGTAGTATTTAAACCCCTCTCATGCATTTAGAGAGGGGTCCATAATTTTATCAAAAACAATTCTTCAGAACGTGCAGTTTGCCCCCCACTAAGGAGGTTTTGATAAATGAATGGAACAAGATTTATTTATATCTGAGTTTGATGTCTGCTACTGGAATGCACTTTTGTACTCTTAGTGGATATTGAATTATTTGAAGATAAATCTATATTGCTGAAGCTCATGAGTAGAACCGATTACCATTTATCTCCTAATACTTTTTGCTTATGTGCCAAGTGATAAGTTATTTTCAGTTATTGATATATGAAAGCCTGAATGTTCAGTCGTCATTATTGCACTTTTGTACAATGATAACTATTCTTTTATGCTGAGTGTATGAATAACTCATTATGCAATGTGTTTATCATAATTTTTTTGGCTAATTTCTTATACGAAATAATCATTTTTAACGGATTCCTTTCTCGTAGTGATTGAATGATTTTTATTACCAATTGTTGTTGGAAATTACCTTAGATCGCATAACAAAGTGTTACTCCCGGGATAGTTTAAAGTTATATGTTTTCCTTCATTAGAATAAAATTGCATATGTTAGTTAATAGATAGATTAGATTTAGAATAAAGCATTCTCCCCATAAACCTTTAAAAAAGAAAAACATCATCCTGTTAGTGTACCATCATAAACAAATTGGGAAACTGGTCCCATCATTCCCAGTCGGAGCCACTATTCCAAACAGAAAAGGAGTTGCTTTCAAGGTCCAGACCGGATGGTTATCTCCCTTATTGTAGACTCAATGTTCAGGCCTTCAATAGACATCTAACTAGATTGCAACCTTATTTTAAATAGATGTGGTGAGTGCACAGGCTGGGATGGATTCCTTTCATGTCTGTATAATCCCATGCAAACACCTTTTTAAACTTTTGTAACAACTATAATATCAATTTTTTTTCTGCAGTCAGGTTTGGATTGACATTTAGATATTTACCTGATTCTATTTCAACCAGACTACTATTAATATTTGGAGTGGTCTTCATCTATTCAAATCTCAAGTCTTCCACAACATCTTCCTTCCCCGATTCTTCAATAGAAGTAACAGAAATAGGATTACTGAAAAATCTATTTATAATATCATCCTATGTCTCATCTTTAAAGTATTGGGATTTTCCGAGGGTAAGAAGTGGCTGGGAGTAATCTGGTTTGGGTTCGAATTCGTCCCACAATGGGTTTCCCAAATCCATACTTAGTTTCACTGGGAGTTAGAGGCTAATGTTCTTTGTGGCCTGTCCATCTGAAATTATTATAGATCCAGACCTACATCCTATGAATGCATCTGTGACAGCATACCAAGGCCTTCCTATAATCAAGGGATGCCCCCCCCAGGTTTGATTTATTTTGTAGAGGAAGTCTATTGGATATTTCCAAGAATCCATTGTGATCACTACATCTTCTAACACTCCTTTAGGTTTAACACGTGACATGTCTGCTAATTATAACATCGTAGGTGTTTTTCTTAGTCTATGTAATCCTAAAGTGATAAAGAGCTCCTTGGTCATTACATTGATTTTCGCCCCCAAATCAATCAATGTATTGGAAATGGGCTTGTCATCAATGTAAACAATGACTGTAGGATCCCTGGATCATTATATTTGGTTAAGCGACGCTGATCCGTCTTTAATTCAGACAACTTTCCCATCACATGAATAGTGACAGGGTCCTTAGGCTTCCTTTCAGGTTTTTTAACACACAGATCTCTTACTATTTTAGCATAGATATGCACATATTTAATGGCTTGCAATAAAGGAATATGTATGTGTAGTTTTTTTAACTCCTTGAGAAAATTGGATTTAGGTTTTGGAATTATCCCAGTTTCAGCTAATCTTTGCGGATACAGAGGATCCTTAGTTATCACAGTTGAATCAACTATTACAGGCGTATCATCTTTACTTTAATTGGTTGTTACAAGTGTAACTATCCTTTCCAAGTTGGTTTTTATAGGTGTGACAACATCTTCAAGATCTGTGGTATCTTCTTTGGCTGACTCACACTCTTATTCAGTATTAACAAGGGAGTTTTTTTTATCAATCACTTTCCCTGATCGAAGATGAATTTCATTACATCTGACAAGAGTAATATAGTAAGTTTGGAAAGTAGTTGAGGCCTCTATGTTCTAGGCTACCTTATTATTTGGGTTAGGATTAGGTTTCACAGGTAATTGGGGTTGTATAGGAGGTTTAGCAACAAGTGTCTGAAGAGGTGGTAGTTGTAATTGCTTTTCCATTGGTAATGCAGGAGGGGATGGGCCTAAGGAATTTCCTTTCCAATTTTGAGGCCAAGGATATGGCTGAGATGGAGGGTATTGGAAAGGTGGAGAGGGATAATGTTGGTTCCAAGGTGAAGGAAACTTTGTTGGAGGAGTGGAATACTACCAAAGAAATTGTTAAGCATTATATATATTATTCCATGGATTAAAAGAAGAAATGTTTTAAGACATACCTGGTGGTTGTCATTTCCACGGTTTCCTGGATCTAATAAAATAGGAGGACTGAACTTCCTCGCTTGACTCTTTAAGCACTACTTTTAGTTTGGGAAGCTTCGGGAAATAGCCTATAGAATTATCTAGATCACAAATGTTGCACAAGTTGATGTTGTTAACTCTACATTCCCTAAAGGAGTGTTTCTCCTTTCATTTCAGGCAGAATACAGATAAGGCTATATCAATTTCATCCTATGCTTTCTTCACTTGTGTTATCGTTATTTGAGTAGATAAGGTACCGAGGAGATCAGTTTTAATATTTTCAAACAAATTTCCATTCTCTGCTCTGGTCACACCTCCATCTGCAGATTTATGTATCCCAACAGAGGCATCTCATACAATACTTCTTCTTCTTGATGACCCTCTCGATAATATTAGGTATAGCTTTATTATCTCATCAAATGATTCCTAAGATATGTCTCCTTTCCCCAGTAGATTCATCATATCGAGGTAGTCATCTCTCATTCCCCTTATGAATATGGTCTTCAAGATTATTGGATCTAAATCACTATGTTTAGATCTCTGCAAGTTATAATGGAATCATTCCACATAATCCTCCAAGCTTTCTTCCTCCTTCTGTTTCATCCTGAATATTTCTTCCCTCAAGTCCCTGGTCTGAAAATAGTCTTGATACTTTGATATGAATGTAGCTTTCATGTTGCCCCATGTCTGAATGGTAGCAGTGCCTAGTCCCATGAACCATCTCATTGTTTCTCCTTTTAGAGTAGCGGGGAACAATTTTATATTTTGAGCAACTAAAGTATAATCATAGCTCCTATACAAGAAATCAAATTCAAACAAAAAGGTGCCAGGGTCTTCTACAATCATTCCTTGAAAAGATGGAAGGGCTAATAAAGAAATGTTTTTCATGGGAGATTTTCCCCTTATATCACCTATTGGGAACTCAAAGGTGGTAACAGTGGCATCTATTTTGTTATTGTTATTGTTGTCTCCCGTTGTAGGTTCTCCTGATTCTTGTTGTGATGAGTCTCCTTCTTCAGATTGTCTAGGTGAATGTCATGTGGGTGAAGACTCTTGAGATGTTAATTCAAGTTGCTCTAGGGCTAGTTGTTTCACCGCATTGCCCGAATCTGGATATTGATAAGAAAATTAATGTTCTTCTGATTCAGGCCCTTGATGCTCCGCACTAGCTTCCCTTGGCCCTCAAACCTAAATTCCTAACCAGTAGTTTCTCCCTTTTGTTCTTAAATTGAGTCTATGATTTTGGGAGTATGTATACTAGTTTGAGGATGATGAGGTCCTGAGACAGAGGAACTAGATACTTCTGACCTTAATATGGGGCTAACAACTTTTTGTGGCCCTTTCTTTTTTGTATCCCTCTACGAGTTTGATTGTTCTTTCTCTAGTTTTGAGATTAGCTCTTGAATAAATGTTTTCCTCCCCAAACCTGCAGTCTTTTTGTTCCTTTTATGACCTGTTTTTCCTGTGGATTTATTAGAGTGGTTGTGCTTGGTATCTCTTCTACTCATACACCCTATACATGGACCCTATGTGTAATTATCTCACATCCTAAGTGTCTCAGCTTCTACATTGGTGAGCCCACTTAGGTATGTTAGAGCGATGTGCAGGTTCTAACCTCTCGCCTTACCGCCCAAAGTCTGTAAAACTGAGAACACTTCTAAAGAAACTTAAAAGTTTTTACACACCCTAAGTGTTCTAATGATCATAGTGGTGAGTCCACTTAGGTATGTTAGAGAAATGCATAGGTTCTTACCTCTTGTCTTACCACCTAGCACCTGTGCACTAGAAACATTGTGCTATCAAAACACACTTGGCTGACTGTATCGTCAACTGCGTTCCCCAGCAATGGTGCGAAAATGTTGTGTCAGTTTAATCATTGTTTAATTTGAATGAATAGCAACCATTTAATTGTCAACTAGGGTAAGTCTATTTATTTCAAAGGTGTATGCACTATCTATGCCAGTACATAACAACCAAAGAAAGAAATAAAAGAACTGAAAGAAATGTCGTTGAACACAATTGCAGAACTTTAAACATTCATGCAGAAATTAAAAAGCATTCTACAAGAATGCAATTACTCATCACACTTCATGTCTTATCAAGAAATAGGCGTGCCACATAGAATATTAATGAAGTTGTATAAGTTGATCAAACATTACAGTTCTAACGAATCCTGTGTAACAACGTATAATGAATCTGAAAAACAGAAGTAAATCTTCTCTACGAATTATACATCGACAATAATAAACCCACACTTAACAAAAAGAAAATAATTAATCTACTACTACTACTGCAATCCCTATTAAAGAGGAGGGCCCTTCCTCCCTAGCAGGGCACAGTGATGGAATGAGAACTAGTTAGGAACTCAACATCAAATCTATAAAAGTATCACCAGATATGTTCTTTATTAAAAATAATTGTGAATTACAAGATCAAAATGTCAATATTGTCTTGTGTTGCCTATTCCCTTTCATGTAATTGAATCCTTTTATAAAGTTTACATGCCCAAAAATAGGGAACATATTAGTCATGAGAATCTCACGATTTTCATGCTGATCAATATTGAAAGAAAAATTGAAATTGTTACACGCTATTTCTAAATACAAAGCCAATTCAAGTTACACTATCCTCTAGAATCATAACCACTCAGATCCTTTAACCACCCATAGATAATTCATGCCCCTTGATAACTGTCTCATGGAATAATACCCACGGCCTTTGATAGTTGCGGTGTAACCACATCTCGTGGAGTAACAACAAATTGAGGTGTAACAACAAAATTGTAACAGCAAATCTTCAAGTATAACTGTGACTAACAACACAACTGTCTATCCTTTGGCCTTGAGTTCATAGGAAACACATGAAAGGAAAAGAACCAGAAAGCTTCTTCCACACTCACCCTGGTTAGCCATCAAAAAGGCATTTCTTCATTCAATATTCAACAAAATGACGTAATAATATGTCAAAGCAAGAGTTTCTCTTGTAACTAGGGAAAGTGATCATTAGGACATAAAGTTCGCAAGTTTAAAGAGAAAATGGTTGAAAATAGGGAAAGAGGTGTCTAAAATATGCTCAAAAGCTACACCCAACAGATATCACGACCTTATTTATGTTTGAATTTATATGTTGTGAAGTTATATCATGCTAATCTAGATTAATTGTGCAGACAAGATATCCTCCCCTGAGATACATTAAGGTATGAGTTTTCTTAAGTCATCTATTTGGTGTTTGAAAGTTTTACTATGTCATTTATTCGGTGTTTGAGTGTTTGGTGTCTATTATGTTGTTTATCTATTGTCTAAATGTTTGATTAATTTAATGATATGAGTATTGTCTATAAGATTTCTTGCCAAAATGACCTTGTTTTAATATGGTTGTACAAATACATATGTGTTGAGATAGTTGATATGTACTTGAGTGTAAATAGGTGATATTTGTAGAATTATATATTATGACTGATGAATGTGATTTGATTGTTGAGTATGACATGGTTGTTAGACTTGGTAAAGGTGGATTTCAAATTAATATACACAATGCCTTGATCTTTGGAACATGGGACTGACATGTGTGAGGAGTTGTAGGGAAATATGCTTGGTATTAAATTGAAAAAGTAATAGTTGATGTGTTTATATAACTAACAGTTGGGTGATGTGACAGTGCATAGTAAGACTCAATAGCATTAAGGAAAAGGTAAAAGAAAGGAACTGGGTGAAAATTCCTTTGGCTATGTTTGGAAACCGCAATTCCAAACGAATGAGTGATTTGCATACAAGAAGTCTTCTTAACCTTGAATTTGTCTGACATTATGAGGATATGTGTTATATTCATAAATATATATTTGACAGGTATAATAGTTGGTTCTATTTATGGCTATATTCATTAAAGGATTGGAGTCCCTTGAGACATGGCACAAATATGTTCAATTGCAAGGCAACGTGATTGGCATAACAAGGTAAGCTAACTAGTATATTGTTATATTTATTATACACTGACAATTATGTGTTTATGACAGTATGATACAGGTAATTGCATGGCAAAAGAGATTTCCATAGAATCTTGAAGAAGGCTCAGGTTGAGATTTCCCTTGGAAGCACTGGGAACCCATGGGGATTGAGTCATCGTGTCTATTGAGAGTCTTGTGCTTTCAGTACATTGTCATTTTCTTGCGCTTGATTTGAAATTTTGTTGTGTCTAGTGCATGATCGTGCCACTTTGTTGCGGTGGCATATTGTTATCGGTTTTCATGGTTTTATCTTGTTTGCTTCTTTTTCTTTCCTTTTATATTTTGATTTGTGGGAATTGGTTGGGAAAAGGGGAAATTTAATGGAGCTCGAGAAGAGATGAATGAAACCCACCATGTAATGAAGCTCTGTAAATGTATAAGGGAAACTGAAGGCGAGGGTATGATAGTCAATTGGATTGGTTGCGTCCATTGGGGTAGATGGACAATTGCAGGACAGTGATGAGAAAGGTAACAAGAAAGGTGAAGTAAATGGATCTGGGGCGTCATATGCCTTGGCTATGTTGGGAACGATTGTTCTCAATGTTATGCATGGTTTGCACAGATAAAGGGAGTTCTCTTAACCTTGACCTTATGCTATCTGGTAATTATGTTATGATCATGATTATGTTGATGTTTATATATGTATACATGTATGTAAGTATTTATGTATGTATGTATCATGATGGTTTTATGCCAATGTTTATATGTATATATGTGTGTATGTATGTCGTTGTCGATCATGATGGTTTAATGCTAATGTTTATATGTATATATGTGTGTATGTATGTCATTATCTGATAGGATTATGATTGTTTAATGTTAATGTTTATGTATATGTATGTATGTATCCATGTATTTATGTCACTATCCAACAGGGTCAACAGGGTTGTCAGGGATCATTTATGTAAGCGAATGGCATGACGAGGTTCCTATTCTTATGGGAAATCAAGTGGGGAGAGTATTCATGACAAATATACAAGGTCAATATCATGTGGATATGAATTAATATTGTATGCTTGTATTATGCCTATGTTTATGTTATGATAGGTAAATCTGAGGGATACATCAGCTAAATGAAATTAGTGAGATTTGTGGCATGCTAGGATAAGCATGAATGGTGGAGAGACACTAGAAGCAAGGTTGTCTGGTAGAGGCAATGTGGTTTTGGATGTGCAGTGCTATTTTTGTGTATATGTTGTGCATGTTGTATATTCAATTATTGTACCTATAGTGATGTGTACATGTAATATATGTAGTATTATTTACATATGATTTTGTGTGCATGTTTTATGTATGGTGTTGTGTATACATTACATATGTAGTGCTAGATATAGATGGTGTTATGTGCATGTTGGATAGACAGTGCTATGTACATAGGGTGTTATGTACATGTTTTATATGCAGTGCCATGTACATATGGTGTTGTGTGCATTTTGTACATGTGGTCCTATGTACATATGGTGTTGTGGGCATGATTGTACAAGTTGTGTTATGAGCATGTGGTGTCATGTACATGTTGTATATGTGGTGTTGTGTTCAGGTGGTGCTATGTACATTTCACGCATATAGTGTTGTGTACATGTGGTGTCGTGTACATGTGCATGTGGTGTTGTGTACGTCTGATGTTGTGTATACGTTATACAGGTGGTACAATGTACATGTGGCGTTGTGTACACATTATGCAGGTGGTGTTGTGTACATGTGATGTTGTGCACATGTTATGCAAGTGGTGTTTTGTATAGGTGGTGTTGTATACATGTTGTACATATGGTACTAATGTACATGTGGTATTGTCCACATGGCACACATGTTGTGTTGGGGGCATGTGGTACTGTGTATGTGCATTGTGTAGTCGTGGTATCGTGACATATGCATTCATTGTTTTATACTCTGGGTATGTATTTGTGTTGTGTTGTACACCAGGTGTAGGTGTATGTATTGTGTTGTGGTATATACCAGATGTAGGAGTATGTATTGTGTTGCGTTGTACACTGGGTGTAGGTGTACATGTGGTATGTCAAGTGTAGGTGCATGTATTACGTGCTGTTGTATGTCTTGTGTGGTCGTATATGTGTGATGCACACTATGTGTATGTGTACATAGTTGAGGAGAAGGCATTGGGTGTTTTTTGGGTGTGGAAACCGATCTGGTGTACGTACAAAATAAAGACAAAGGTAGAAGCTAAGGATTGATTAAAATATAAGTATCAATATTTTATCTCGGTTCTTTATGCATGTGATTTATGATTCTAGTCTATGATGATTACATGTGATCTATGATTCTGGTTTATTATGGTTACATGTGATTTATGATTTTGATCTATGATGGTTTTGTTTTGAGCTAGCCTAACGTGATATGTTTATACATGATGATTTGGTCAAAGATGCTAGTTTGACTTGTTGTGACAAGAAGCAAATAGAATTGCAAGTATATCTTATTGAAAGACCACCAATGAGGTATGATTTGAAGTTATTTCAATTTATTTTGAATCTAATGGAAATTATGTACTTGGTATTAGCAACAGCAGCAAAAGAAATTAGAACAGGTAGCAGTATGTTGGTAAAGAATTCAGGAGCAGGGCCATTGTGGGACACTGATACCCAATAGTGTCCATTGATTTCCATGAACATGCTATGACCGGTATGATGGTTTTAAGGTAGGGATATGCCTTGGTTTTTGGACCTTCCGATGCAAGGAAACCTTGCCAAGGGATGGACTGCCTGGGATGGGGGTTCCAACGGAACTTGGAAGTTTTCTGAATGCGTTGAAGGGGATGACGGGATTGGCCAAGGGATTGTGTAGTAGAGAAGGGAAGGTCGGGGATATATTTGTTTTGGTCATTATCATTGCTGAATGGAATCAAATGCACATTTGGGGTGTGCCCTGGAAAAATGAGTTGGTAACTGCTCACTGAGAGGACAAGTGGTGCAGGATTGTAGCGCTGGACATTGGATGCAGTTTGACTCTCACAGTGGATTCTAGAATTCCTAGGAAGGAGGTGAATCTTGGTGTTACTTTAAGGGTGGAGGTGTGATCATATGGATTTACTTGTTGCGGATGTAGACATTGTATCCTTTTATTTGTTGGTTGAGAAAATGTGCATATGTGTATCAAGTTGGATTTATAAAGCTCCATAGATAGTATGATTATTTTCTAGGTGAAGCAAATGTGTATGTGTGTATGTGTGGTTATTATTGTAAATATTATAATGAATTGTGTTATAAAGCTCCAATAAATGATATGATTGTCATGTTTCGGTAGTGGTCATTGTAAATACTTCAATGAGTTGTGTTATAAAGCTCCATGGGAAGGATGTTTTGTTTTCAATAGTCTTGTCGGTTATAGGTGTCATTGAACACCGAGGATGGTGTTGCCCCAAGGGGGAGGGTTCTGTAATAGCTCTAGTTAAAAATCCATGTAAAATATATAAGACCACAGTCATGGGACACATATTCCAAGCTAAATGGTGGGAAAAACATCCTAGTGGGTGTTCATTTGGTTTATTATGGCTAAGGAAATTGGCCAAAGGCTTTGGAAAGGCAAAATGGCATTTTTTGGCATTTATTTATGGAAATAATGGAAATTAGGGAAAAAAGGAAGGTGAAAGGTCACAAATTGCATGTGAGGAGAAAATTGAAGGAAAATAATGAAAAATGAAGAAAATAGAGGCCTCGTTCATAAAAGGCTTATGAGGATCAGTAGGCAGGCTTGGTCAATGTAGAATTTTGTCAGTTTAGTTTTGGAGTTCTCTCTCTATTTTGTCTCTCTCTCATACTCTTGGACACTTAGAGTTTCTTGGAGCACTCTTGGAGGAGTGTTTCATAGTTGGAGTTTTGGATCAAGAAGGCAAAGGAAGAGCAGGAAATCACAAGAGGACATCAGGATCAACAGATACAACGGTTTTTTCTTGCAGATACTGAGTTTCATGTATATTTTCCTCACTATTTTTGGCATACATGGCATATGCATGTGGTTTCATGGTCATGATCTGTCACTGACATGGAGGATTTCCTAGATTGACAGTGTATTTTCCTAGCCTTGCCATTTCCTGGATAGCCATGGTGTTGTGGGTTCATTTCTTTATTTTTCTGGTTGGTTCTCATGTTTCCTTTAACTTGGGTTGAGTCACTAGGTATTGGAAGCCTTGTAATAGATTGGGTTGAGTTACTAGTCCTATAAGCCTTGGTTGGACAAATTCTCTAGAAGCCCTTGGTGGGTTGAGTTACTAGTCCTGGAATCCCTAGTTGGACAAACGCTCTGGAAGCTCGACAACAGCTGCGGGTTGAGTTATTAGTCCTAGAAGCCTTGGTTGGAACAAACACTCTGGAGCCTTGGAAGGCTTGGGTAGAAACCAATTTGGTGATGGTTTGTCATTTCCGACCGTGAGGTGGAATCATTGTTGATGGGTTGAGGCAGTTTGGCCTCTGGAAGCTCAGGATGGTCTTGAATTATGTGTTTTATGAGATCCCACATTCATGCTTGTAATATGGCACAGGGGTGACTCGCTAAAGTGAGATTTGGCTCAGCCATGTCTACAGTCAAGTGGTTCATGGAAGTCCCAAACCTGGTTGGCCTTTGCATCATTAATATCAGGTTATTTCTCCCTTTTAATCCATGAGTTTTATATTGGTTTATATGTGGATTATATGGTTGTTCTTTCCTTGATAATTTTGTTGCTATTATGTGAACATGTATTATGATAGTGGCTATGTATGGCTCTCAACATGCTTTTACTTATAAAGGAATGAACAATGTATCTATGGCCTAATGGAAGAAACTGCAGCTAATGTATTGAGGCATCAATTCTTCTTAGCGATTCTCAGATGAGTATGAGACCCTTATGCTCAGATATATTGTTTAAACTTGTAGATTACATAATTGTGACATGTTTGAAGAAATTATTGTCATGGATAGTAGGGGTCCAGTCAGTTCCTTGTTCAAGTAATTGCATTTGTATCACTATTCTGATGTTATCTTTTAGTTCTGAAAGTGTCATTTATTTTTGGGCAGTGACCTGTGCTCTAGGCCTAAAAAGATGGCTCTAATCCCAAAGATGTAGGCACAACACTCAGCAAAAAATTCCTCAACCACATGCATACCCATGTTGTGGGAGCGTCTAGAGCTTCCTAGACACATGCTTTTCCATATCAAGGGAGCATCTGGGAGTTTAATGGTCTAAATATTCAGTCGAACCCAGGGGTTGGTTACTTAAGTGGTTGGTATGATTCCTGGGAGTATTGTTTCTGATGTGGAACATTTGTATGGTGTGTTTTCATTGGTTCCACTTCCTTAAGATGACTTAGGAGGTTGAATCATATCATATTAACTTCTCGTCACATGTTTACCCTGGTTGGTCAGTTACTTGGGTAGACGTGGGAGGAGGGTGTTACACTTTCCTCAGGATCCCTCCAACCATGGCTAGAGTTCTTAGATGCCTATAAGGAGGAATCCCCTTTCAAAAAGGGACATACTTTTTGAAGGTTTCCACCCTGTTGGCAATTCCTACATCGAAAAGTCACATTTCCCAGCCACTTGAGTTCTAATTTATCTAGCATACCTTTATTGAGATCTACCTCAACACATAGGCAGACATAGGTTAAAATTTCTTTCGAAAGTCTTTCCCCATCTACTTTAACAAATCTTCCAATTAAATTTCTCAATTTTTCTAAGAGATCTGGATGGGTTAAGTGAATGGGAAATTGGGCAATCTTACCCATATTGGAGTAGTCATTGGTGACATAGTGAGAGGATTAAATTTTGGAAACCATAGCTTCACTGAAAGACCAACTCATCCCCAAAATCATGGACCTTAGTCAAGGATTTTTTGCTTATCCTCAAGGCATTTGAAGATCACCACAAAAAACATCTTTGAGGAAAATATCAATTCCAAATTTGGGTCCAATTTAGATAGATCTAGTCCCTCAGGGCAGAGGATGAGGGAAAAAATCCATTGAAACAACATAAGATGGGCTTTCCTGGATACTATGAAGCCCTCATATTGATGCCATATTTTGTCACTTATAGGATAAGAGTGTTTGAGAGTGCTCAACCACAAAGCTCGGTCCTGAAAGATCCTTAAAATTTGAAATTTTGGGACCAGGCTTGAGGGTTTCCTTAAAATACATGGACTTAGTGGCAGAAGGATCCCCCCTCCCCTAGATTCCCCCCTTTAGCTTTGCAACAAGGGATATTCATGCCTCATTTTGAGTGTCATAGCCACTTAGAAGGAATTCTTCTTTTAAAATCTTTCCTTTGTATAGAAGTCTCAAAAGCGCATCTCGAATTCCTATACATTCCTGGAGTTTGGTAGCGAGGTTTGTTAATATATAAATTGTCGTGGATATTCCAATGGACAGTTCGTCACAACATATCTGATAATATTATATAAAAATTTGAAATTCTACACTATTATAGTTTTATTAGATTTCTGGATCTGTAGAGTTATTATTAATAGTGCATGCATGTAAATGAAAATTATGTAGAAAATACATAACGGAAAAATAAAATCTCACACATGCATAAGACACAAAATATGCTCTGAGAAACCCTTATAGGGGAAAACCCAACTGAAAGGTGTTGGAAATATGGCTACAAGTACAAAGAAGTATGGCATGTGAATTGCAGCTACTATAGTGCACAAATCCTCTTTGTGTGCTCTACCTCCTATCCATCTTGGCTATTTTTTCTCATCTATGGAAAAAATGCCCTCGAAAGAATGGAATGTTGCTTCCTCCTAGTGGCTTGGTTATAACACAACTCAATAGCCTACTAGTGGTTAAGTTTGACTACCTCAACTCTTAACCAAAGTTACAATATAAAATATTCTAGAGTCTTTTAGATCATAATCACATGGCTAGCCCATTTTCCCATTAATTTTTGCAGCTCAGGGAAAAATCTTGTCTTTTGGACAATCTTCCTCATCAAGGAAGACCCCTACTAGCCCTTGGAAGAATTTAATTTGGTTAAGGAAAAATATGTTTTTAATATGGAAACCCACATGTGCAAAAAAGGATAGGTCAACCTAAAAGGAAATTTGACACCCTTGAACAACTATAAATACAAGTCAGGTGACCCTCATTTGGAGATCATCAATCATTCTTCTTTCTTTGGTTTGGCTCACATAGGTCTGAAGTTGGTTTGTGGGAAATTGGTTCGTACAAGTCTGAAATTGCAGGGTTCGAGCTTGCACATACGGATTAGGGTTTTTGGCCTGTAGCCGCAGGGTTGTCACAAGATATTTTTGGCTTCAGTTAGACGCATGCAAGCCTCTGTGCGTGGCTAGAACATTTCAGCCACATGCATATATCTATGTCTGTGCAGATGGAAACTAGAGTTTCATATGATAGTTGACCGCAGATTTCATCAGTTCACTGCAGATGTTAACAGTTGGCCGCAGGCTTCTGAATTAGAGGGTTTTGATTATTAGTATTGTTGGGTTCATCTCTTAGATGTTATTTAGTTTATTTTTTTTTATAGTTTTGTGAATGAAGAAATGGGACATTGTACTCTCTCTTTGTTGAAATATTCAATGACAAACTAATAAGAATAATAATTTTAAAGGGTTTTCCCCCTTGTGGGGTTTTTCCCTAGTCTCCAACTAATCCTGGTGTCTCTATGTGTGAGTGTTTTTCTTCTATTGTTCCTTTCTGTTCTGCCTCATTGATGATGATATTGTTCTTTCTATATAATTTCATATGTTGCTAATGATATTATGATGTTGTGGGGTGAATTCAATATGTAAATAATGAAACACAATTATCAAATCAAATAACAATATAGTGCTAAGAAAAATTAACATGGTATCAAAGTTGGGCTAAAGAAAAGTCATTGAGATCAACCCTGAGAAGGCACCTTTGATGGATGTGAGAGAAGATGGAGGATACCTAAAATAATGATAAGGTTTGAAGGAAACCCTAGGAAATTTGGTTATTAGGGTTTGATGGACATCATGAGGTAAGGGTTTGGAAGAAACCCTAGATTATCATAAAGGTTTGAGTTATGCAGTCTTGAAAACCTAGCATTATGAGTGAGAATTTTCTCTAGAACTTGTTATATATTTAAGTGTAACCCTGGTTGGGCTAACCTCAATTAGGCCTGGTTGCTGAGGAATGGAAATATTTAAGGCAACATTGTTACATGGATAATGGATAGTACTATCTCTTTGAGGTTGATTCAAGAGGGATATGATCACTTCTTTTTTAATATAAGTACCTTTTAAATGAATATCACTATTCCTATTTAGATTTATGATACTAGACTTATTGTTTTGATTATTTCTTATATTTCCTGCATGAATATTTGAGTATGTGAATATTTCTAACCTCTACATGAGTTGTGATAAGTAGGTCCTTCTTGAGGATCATCTAATGTGCAAGAAAAGAGAGCTAGTACAGGAAGAGAAGAGTTAGTGTTGGGAAAGGGAATCTGAACCTAAGGAAAGATTCCAAAGTAGCATCTGGAAATTACAGTATGCAAGTTCTATAGCTACCAATGACAAATAAGTGCTACAAGATGCTAAGATATCCAAATAGTACAAGGTATGTATAGTATATTGTTTCATTTTAGTTGTAATATTGGATGGCAAGTCAAGCCTTGAGGTATGATGATAATATCACCTTTATAAATGACTCATGCATGCATATGAAAGTAAGTTTGATTTCATGTACATGTGATATATTGGTGCTTGATATTTGGAAAGCATATTACATTTTAGACATGATGGATTTCCTGATCTCATAAATAAGGCTAGATATATTGATTTTGATATATGGTAACTTGATATTATTATTAATGGTTGTGATAAGCACAGTAACCCTGATGATAAAAGTGTGATAATAAGGTTGATACTAAGTATCTTCTTGATGACCTTGGTTAGGTTTTGTTAAGTCTAGTAAATTTTCCAAGTGGTGAAATTGGATGCCCTGACTTGATGGTTGAAAAATATGGCAAAGAAGTGATATTGTGATTATAATTCATGTAGTATGAAGATACACTTGTCAATTTCCCTAATTATACTAACCTTTGATGAATATTTTGATGACATGTTCATATGTGACAATGAAATAGTTGATGATGATTTTTTATGACAATGATGAATATAAGTTTTAGAACCTGATATAGTTTGACTCCATGATCTAATAGTTTTGTCAGTGCATAACATTATTTTGATAAATAGAGTGATGCATTTATTAATGTTGATTGAAGAGGCTTTCCATTCAGAAGGAGAAACTCCATGAGACCCCAATGCCCATTATTATTTGTATTAAATAAATATAAGACCCTTGATTGATGAAGTAAGGTTTCTAGACATGAAAAGATGTTCATTTAATGTTGTTATATTTTTTGAAAAGTTATGATATGATCTGAGAGGGTTTATCCTAGTCTAAGCCCTAGCCGCTAGGAGAAAGGCTTGAGGGTGTGGCTACAGGTCTCCTAAATGCACAGAAGAAGGCTTGTGGGTGTGGTTGAGCCTATAGGATTCAAATTCTAAAATATTATGCAAGAAACCAAGATTGCACTAGGAATATGACAGACCTACAGACATGGAGTAGATGATAGAGAGTTCTATGAGTAGGGAAGTTTGAGAAATAGTGATATCTACATAATGTTTAACTTATTGTAGAGAAATCCAATGAATTAACTAATATTATGTTTGCAGGGGTCTGTATTATGTATATCAGTGAGTTATTTGTCTTGATTTGATCATTGAAGCTAGTATATGATAGTGTTTGGTAAAAGTTGCAAGGATTTGACAAAGACTTGGCTTATTAGCTAGACTTAATATAGAAGATCAGTATTGGAATTTTGACATGATTGACAGTTCATAGATATGTTTTGGCTTATGTATTGATTGAATTTACAATGATAACAAGTTAAAGTTTTGATCAGAGTTTTCCATGCTGATTTTCCTTGATGTGGTATGACAGCATGGGTGATTAATATTGGTTTTCAATATTGATTTTGTATTGGAATCATTGGAATTGGCACATTGGTTGAAGTGTAAATATTTGTGATTTAGTATGAAGTGATCTCACTATGAATGGATGGAACTTATATGATGTAACCTTGGTGTATGCACTTACATCTAGGGACATAAATTATTCATATTATGATCATGAGGATGGATTGATAATGTTTGGTTAGATGTTGCTTGGTAAATGACAGTTGTTGACATGACAATACATAGGGTTGTAACTTGATATTTGGGTGTGAACTATACTTGGCACATAGACTGAAGAGTTTGACAATGATATTGGAAGAAACTTTCATGGTTTTGATATTAGTTTTGGTTTGGCATTTAAAACTTGATAAACTGACTTGGTTAATTTGATTTCATAGTATTGATTTGCTTAAGGTTGAGTATATTGGTTTGGTTAGTATTATGTTTGTAGAAATAATTATATGGTTTGAAGAAAGCTTCCCGAGCCTGGTATGTCCGCATTGACAAAAGCCTAGAAGATGTGTCGGTCCAAACCTCTACTTCTAAGTGGTCCAAGGTATGCCTTTGATTTTGGTTTTATATGTTGACAATATATTCTTGGTATGTAACAAGACTATGATGATCAAAGTAAGAGGGATTTGGCCTCTGAGATCGATATGGAAGACCTTGTCATGATGCACTACTTTCTGGGTTTAGAAATTTGGAAAAGGAAATGATGTTGTGAAGTTATTTGGCATGATGGAATGCAAATCCTTAGATACCCCAATGAAATTGAATTTCAAGAAGTTATGCAGAGATATTGTTGAACCTGACTTAGCAACCAAGAGTTAATTGAATCATTGATGTTCCTTGTGAACACCCATTTAGATATATGTTTTTCTAAGAACAACCTTAGTCAATTCATGATTGAGCTGATTCATACACATTGAATTGCCACAAGAACATTTGCATGATCAATCTTAGTCTAAGATATACTTCCAGAGATGTATGACTGCATGGATACACTAATGTTGACCTGCCTGAAAAGCGTTATTAACTAGGTGTTGTTTTACCTTGGGATCTACCATAATATATTAGATAAGCATGAAATAGAAATTCATATCTTTAAGCACAGTTAAGGTTGAGTACATTATTACTAGCATGGCTATCTGCGAGATAGTCTAGTTAAGGAAGCTCTTTTGGAGAGTTGTTTGAGTAGGTTCTGGTTGCTATAGTGATATATTGTGACAACAAGAGTGGGATATGATTGGTAGAGAACCTCATATACTATTGGGACTAAGATATATTCATATATTGAGAAATTTTTGTTGTATGAGACAAGATTAGGCTTGTGATTGTTGCCTCCATGAGAGGGAGGATGAATAAGATATCCTTTTGTGACATATATTTGTTCTAACATAATATTTGATTTGATGTCCTACATGAATAAGAAAACAAAGGATTGATACTATTAGTAATGCATGAGGCAATATGATTGAACTTTTTAGTGAACTATTTAAGCATGTACCAGATATGAGCATTTTGATATGGTTCTGATTTATAGAGAGCAACACAGGCTGATGGATGTGACCATCCTGAGTAAGGGTATGGGTTGATCAAGGACACTGAGCTAGTTCTTCCCCCTTGTTTGATCTCCCAAGGTGTGGAATGGAGATGGTGGGATCTTGGGGATGAGAGAAATCTACTTGATAGGGTGTATAGAAATATGGGATCTCCCCTAGTCAAAGTATTCCCCAGTTAGCATCCTGCCCATTTTGTGGGATAACCTCCCCATCTGGCCAATGCGATGAGGGACTTGGGATAGAATGTGATCCCTTCCCCTTGTAGTAGGTGGATCTCACCCAAGTTGATGGATGCAAGTGTTCTACCATCTGACTCTCAAGCATTAAGATGTGAATATCAAGAGCAATAGAGTAGAGTGTGATCCTTACCTCTTGTAAGTTGATCTCGCCTATTGTTAATGGATTTGGGATAAAGTGTGATCCCTACGCATTGGGATAGGTATGATCTCACCCATTGTATTTGGATATGGGATGGTAGTTAGATTCTCCCCTATATGAGATGACTTGGGGTGAGAGTGTCACATAGGACCTTCCCCACTACCATAGACATGAGGTGACAGTGTCACATAGGACCTTCATAATTTCCATTGGATTTTGGGTTGAGATGGGCTCCCTGATGTGGTTTCAGGTTGAGTAGGGCTCCCTGATGTTAAGATCTCATGATGTTTCCCAAGTAGTATATTTGGGATCCCCACTAGAAAATGATTTCAGGTGGTAGCAGTGGCTCCCTAATGGATAGAGGGTGGTAGCTTGGGCTCCCATCCGATGTCAAATTTTTCGTCTTTTTATATTCGAGAATGTTCAGTATATGAGTAGAGATCAACATATGAGCATATATGAGTAGAGATGAGCATAGATGGGTAGGGATGAGCAATGACGACATTTGTTGATGACAAGATACATGTGATGGGAGATATGTTGTAGTCGGTAATTATCCCTAGATGAGAGGGAGTGTTAATTTTTCCAGCTCAGGGACAAACTCCCTTCTTTGGATAATCTTCCTCATCAAGGAAGTCCCCTACTAACCCTTGGAAGAGTTTAATTTGGTTAAGGAAAAATATATTTTTAATATGGAAACCCACATGTGCATTGTTGGGACAAGGTCCCCTAGGGTTGATTTTGGGGATTAAAAGCCCAAGTTTTGGGGCAGAAAGCCCAAGTTTTTGTATGTAAAGTATAAAGTCTCCACAATTTGTGGTCGCAGAGTGCATAGATGTAAAGTGTCCTAAAGGGTTTCTGTCCTTCTTTTATGTAAGTTGTGTTGGCTTTAGAAGATCCACCCATGGTCCACGGACCATGGTATTGAATAAAAAGGAGAGTCTTAGAAGAGTCTAAGAAAGTAAAGTCATTAAGGTGTCAATAAGAGCTAACATCAAAGAGTCTTAGAATAGAAGGAAGGCTCTACAGCTGTGTGCGCAGAGGCCTAGGGTAGAAGTCTACAGCTGACTGCACAGGGTAGTTAGCGTCTGTGAGAAGATATGAAGTACTAATGAAAGAATATTACTCTGGAATTATCTGTGTTTTTGATCTATTTACTTATGTTATGAATAAATGTGGTTATGTTATGCTGAATAATAGTTTCATGATTTAATGTTGTATTGATGCGCGAATCTATATGTTTTACATTGTTACCTGTACGCAAGTGATAATATCTATTTAAGTGAAGGACACATTAACGCATATTGAAGTTATCAGATACTTAAGCTAATCTGGGTAAATACAAAAGTAAAAATAATTACATAAGCACGTAAGTGGTTGATTCGCCTGGTTAGGATCTGCAAATGACAGTCATAGACCTTTCCAAAGGTCTAGAGGCCGATTAAGAAATGTATATCAATAAGCCCTAAAAGGCTTATTGATCTGATTGAATGCAGAGTTAGGGCACAAAATGGCATCAATACCATCTCTAGGTGTGGAAACTTGGTTCCAGCATCCCCCAATACTGCTTCAGGTGAGACTTTAGTCCGCACTCTACGGATTGATGCCAAAAGGGCCAATAGTGTAGGGATTTGTTTGGCTAAATTAATGTTGAACCTGAGTCAGGGCCCACTAAACCAATATGAACAAAAGGATTAGTCAGCCCAAAAGGAAATTGGACACCCTTGAATGGCTATAAATACAATTCAAGTGACCCTCATTTGAAGATCATCAATCATTATTCTTTCTTTGGTTTGGCTCACACAGGTCTGAAGTTGGTTCGCAGGAAATTAGTTCGCATAGGTTTGAAATTGCAGGGTTCAAGCTCACACATATGGATTAGGGTTTTTGGTTTGCAGTTGCAGGGTTGTCACGAGATATTTTTGGTTGCAAACGCACACACACAATCCTCTACATGCAACTAGAACATTTCAACCACACGCATATCTTTATATTTGTGTGGATGGAAACTAGGGTTTCATTTGACAGTTAACTGGAGATGTTAACAGTTCACCATGGGATTTTAAATTAGGGTTTTGATTATTAGTATTGTTGGGTTCATCTCTTGGATGTTGTTTAGTTGATTTTGTTGGATAGTTTTGTGAATGAAGAAATGGATCATTGTACTCTCTCTTTGTTGAAACATTCAATCACAATCTAATAAGAAGAATTTGAAAATGTTTTCACCCTTGTGGAGTTTTTCCTTGGTACCTGACCAATCTTGGTGTCTCTAGGTGTAAATTCCTTTATTCTATTGTTCCTTTATGTTCTTTTGCATTGATGATGATATTGTTATTTCTATATAATTGCATATGATTCTAATAATATTATGATGTTTTAGGGTGAACTCAATATGTAAATAATGAAATTCAATTATCAAAGCAAATAAAAATATAGTCCTAAGCAAAATTAATGTTTCCATGAAAAATGGGGTTGACGTAGCATCCTCCTGAATTATGGGTGTGAAAATAGGAAGGTCAACTTTTGAGTGCATAAATTTTGCATACACACGCTGAAAGACACACTTCTTTAACCATTGGAAATATCTTTGTGTGTAGAATAGCATGAAATGGTGTGGCACTAAATAAACAAAGTTTTACCCACAAAAAAACATTGTTTGATGCCTCAAAACACTCCTAGAAGGTTTCAAACCCTATTTTGCAAAATTGGGTCCCACGAGTAAAAACAGTCTCGTGATCTGATGCCTCCACTTTTTCCACTCTAAATGCATTGAGATGGATGAAAAACAACATAATGATCTAATACAAATCACACCTCCCTATTTTGGGAGGTTTTTGGTCCCCAAAATATTCCACTAAATGAGGTGAGGAAATTTTTCCTCCACCTTCTTTCTAGTGTACCATTTAACTTTGCTTGGAAGATGTCCTTTCAACCCAATCTGCCAAAGATCATATTTCCCTTTTCTTGTACTTCTGGACCTCTTCTAAAAAATTATATCTTCTATCAACTATGCCTGAGCATCTGGTTCCAAATCCTCCACAAAAGGTATTACTTGTTCCTCTTCCTAATCTAGCATGGAAGGCTCATAGAGTTTCAAATTATCTACATTCACAATTGAGTAAATGTGCATATATGGTGGTAAACTGATTCGATAGGAATTATCACCCATGTTTTGTAGTATCTCAAAGGGACCATACCTCAAAGCCTTGATTTTCTTATCAGACCCTTGCAGCCTCTCCTTGTTAAATTGTAGCCATACTTTATCTCCCACCTTGAACGATTTCTCTATTCTATGTTGATCATGTCTGGCCTTATATGTCTCTTATGACTTTTGTAATGTCTCTTTTACCTAAAAATGGATCTACTTGATCTTTGTTATAATTTTTTCATCCTTCGGGGCATCTCTTATAAGATCTTCCCTCACTCCTCCTTGCTACCCATATTCAATTTCCAAAGGTGAAGGCGACAAATATCCAAAACATACTTCAAATTAGCACTTTCTTGTAGAAGTGTGGATTGTTATGTTGTAATAATTTTGTATATGTACCATATTTTCATCCCAGGTCTTCAGATGCTTCTGGTTGTATCCCCTTAGAAGTTGCACCAAAGTCCTATTGACTACTTCTGTCTACACATCTATTTGTGGATGGAATGTTGTAGATCTCTTCAATTTTTTGTCCATCTTCTCCCTATATGTAGTCCAGAATTCATTGAGAAATATTGTATCCCTGTCTGAAATGATGCTCCTTGGTATCCCAAAGTGCACCCAGACCTGTCCAAAGAATAAGTTTGTTTCTTCTTGCCCACTGATGGTCTTTTTATAGGGCATCAGAACACACATCTTGTTGAACCTGTCAACTACCATGAACAGGTAGTCATGTCCCTTCCTGGTTGTTGTTGAACTTCCCACAAAGTCCATGGAAATGCTTTCCCAAGGACCAGTAGGCACAGGTAAGGGATGATATAGACCATGTTTCATGTTTCTATGCATGTTGGTTTAACAAAGCATGCATCCTCTTATGAACCTAGCTACCTACTCTTGCATCTTGGGCCAATTCACATACCTCTACAAGTTGGCCACAGTCTTCCCTACACTAAAGTACCCTGCAACCCTGGAGGTGTAAGCCTCTCTAATCAGTTGCAATATCTCACCCTTAGGAACACATGGCTTATCCAACCGGTAGAGTAACCCATCCTAGAGATGGTAGTCAATTGTTTTTCCACCATCATGCACATGACTCTGACCTTGCAACTGCTGAAGAACCTCCTTGAAGTCCTCATCCTCTGAATATGATTCTTTGTATGCATCATGGGTGAATGGATCCATGTGCATAAGAGTCCCCAAAGCTTATCTTTGATGTGGATAGACTTGAATGGTTCCATGTGCATAAGGGTCCCCAAGTACTATCGTTGTTGGTGATATGTGTGGATTATTGTCTCCTTTCCCATCAAATAGTGCTTCCACTTCTTCATAGCTTGCACCATGGCACAGAACTCCTTGTTGTGGGTAGGGTAATTAAGAACTACCCCATGAAATATTTTAGAATGGTAGCATATAGGCCTTCCTCCCTGCACCAAGACAACTCCCATAGCATACCAACTCACATATGTCTCCACTTCAAATGACCACTGTAATTTTGGCAATGCCAAAAGTGGCGCTTGACTAATCTTTCTCTTTAGCTCGTTGAAATCCCTCAGTTGAGCCTTTCCCTGCTAGAAACTCTTGTCACTTCTTGTTATGGCGTGGAGCGGTGTTGTTACCATTGAAAATGAGGCTATGAATTTCCTCAGATACTGTGTTGCCCCAATGAAAATTCTTACCTCAGAAACATTAGTCGGCATCGACCATTTTGTGATGGCCTCCATCTTGGTAGGATCTATCTTCAGTTCTCCTCCACCTATCACATACCCCAAATACACCAAAGGCTATCATGTGAACCCACACTTCTTGATATTTTCTAGTAGTTGGTGCTTATTTAATGTTTCCAGCATATGTGTGAAATGTGAGATGTGATCCTCCTAGGTAGCATTGTATACCAGTATATCATCCAAATAAACAATAACAAATGAATCTATAAAAGGGTGTAGTACATCATTCATTAATCCCATAAACATAGCTGGTGCATTACATAGGCCAATTGGCATGACTAACCACTCATACAAACCGTGCCTAGTTTTAAAGGCGACCTTCTAGGTATCTTCTTATTTCACTCAAACTTAGTGATATCCATACTTTAAGTCTATCTTGGTGAAGTACTTTTCTTCCTACAACTGATCTAACATATCATCTATCTTGGGCAGGAGGTATCTTTTCTTAAGCGTGATTTTTTTCAACACCCTGTAATCTATACACATCTGCCAAGTCCCATCCTTCTTTAGCACAACGATGATGGGTGACCCACATGGTGATGTAATCGGTCGAATGACACCATGTTCCAGTATTTGTTACAATTTTTTCTTCACCTCACTTTCTTCTATAACTGACTACCTGTATAGTGCAATGTTTGACAATGGGGAATTTGGAAATAGTTGGATCTTGTGCTCCACTTTGCTCTTGGGTGGTAACCCTTTAGGATCTCAGAATATTCATGTGGAAACTCTTCCAGTTGTTGTTTTTGTTTCTTAGTCCACCCCTCCATGGATATCTTGCCACTTCCCTACTCATCTACATACTAATTTTCGCTTAAAAATAATAAAACATTGTTCTTGCTGGAACTGATCAATTTCTTGGCTTGGTTGGAACTTACCAACGAAATTTCCAACTTATATTTGTGCACATTGATGATGAGATATTTTCCATCCTTGATGATTCGATATTGTTTATCTCTCCACATGAATATTGCATCTCGCATGTACACATATGGACTCCCAAACACAATTCCACATACATCAAGGGGAACCACATCTAGTTCAAATTCATCAATAAATCACAATGATAGAAAATATAATTTTACATAATTTGTTACCTTCAGTTCTACATCCATAATTACCCATCCTAGTGGATATGGGATTGGATGATCACAAACTTTTAGCCCCAACTTCTTGACCATCTCTACTATAATGAGATTTTATTGTGATCCCGAGTCAAACAAAGCATAAATCTTTGTCTCCTTGACCTATATCTTTATATGGAAGAGTTTGGTTATTTCTTTCTCTTCCTATTGCTGAGGGCTAATTAGATTCACCTTTCTCTACATTGATGTATATACGATCTTCTAATCAAGGTCCGAGTTTCTTTCAACTTGGTTTCTCAAATCAGTGGCCATGATATTCTTCTACTTATTATCTTTCTTTGTAACCACCTCCTCCCACATTTACGCACTTTCACTAGTTTTCCTAGGGTAAACATGAGCTAAGGGTCATTATGATAAGACTCAACCTCCTATATGACCTTAAGGAAATGGATTCGATAACTTAAGACTTTACTGACCTTTTGTAGGTGCCACAGGACCTCCAGGTGTTACCCAACCCCTTCAGGTTTCCAACCCCTGACCTAACTCTGTTTTCCACTGACCTAGAGCGTTAGTCACTCCCTTTCCAAGGCCTCCAAGTGATTTTAAGCCTCCAGTCACTCCCATGGGCCTGCTTCCCAATGAATGTGGACTTTTCCAATTTGTTCTATGCCTGCGACCCTTAATTCTAAGCCACTTTTTCAGGGATAGGACTCTGTCCTCTGCCTAGAACTCAATGAGACTTCTAGAAATGATAAATGACATAGAAACAAATATTCAAAACCACAACTGGAACTAGTACTTGACCTGGCCCCTCCCAACTAGGACTGGAATTCCATCAAACACATGATAAACATGCAACCTACAGGTCATGAATGCATTTCAGAACATAAGGATATGAAAATTATATGTGTTTTAACAAGAAGGGTCAATTCCTTCTCACAATAGTTGTCATAACACCAATTAGTTCATGCATTGATTAACCAGACATTCATTAATGAAAATGTGACAAGAGTCATACATAAATCTATCATATAACCATTCTTATAACCAACATATAACCAGAAAGATAACCATGATAGAAAATACATTAAAGCCACATAATAACAAGTATATTTACTCTTCAAAGACAAGAGAAAGTTAGCTCTTATTAACCATATGCAAAATCCAACCAAGTCAGGGACTTCCATGCACCAAATCTTTCTTTCATCCAATCACCCTCATGCCATATTCCAAGAACGACTGTGGTATCTCATGGGATAAACCAATCGATAATCAACTAAGGAAATCTAGAGGTTAAACCACCTCCACCCTCACCATACCTTGATCTCACCTAAACCAGTTCAGAGATTACAAAACCAAACCAAGCCTGGATGCTTCAGAATTCCTTCACCATCTCTTCAAGAATTTTCTTATCTCCACCCACCTATTGAGGGCTTCCTAGAGATAATTGTCTCCACCCACCTATTGAGAGCTTCCAAGAGAAAACCATCTCCACCCCCAACCCTTGGGATTTTCCCGAAATCACCTCACACGAATCCAAGACCTTTTAGTAATCCAAAGTTCAATTGAGAAAGAATCCAATCACACAATGGCTATCCGAAAATGGCAAGGCAAGGCTGAAACCATTGTCAAAACCCAGCAATATCCATGCCACCGATAACAAACAAACCAAGTATACACATGCATATACCATGCATACCAAAACTAGCTAGGAAATTATGCATGCAACCTGTTACCTACAAGTATTCCCGCTGAAGTCTTTTGATCCAACCTTTCCTTGCTTGATCCTTGCTTTCCTTTGTTTTCCTTGTCCTTCCTTTGTTTGCTTGCTTCCCTTCTCTTCTTGGTGCTCTTCTCCTCTCTCGGGCTATTTCTAAAACAAAACTAACTAAAGGCTACAAATTGATGCTCTGATGTCTTTTTATTCTTGATGCCTCTAATTTCTTCATTTTCTTTAATTTTCCTTCAATTTCCTCCTCACATGCAACTTGTGACCTTTCACCTCCCTTTTCTCCTATTTTCCTTTATTTTCATAAATAAAATGCCAATTAATGCCTCTTTGCCTTTGCCATTGCCTTTGTGAATTTCCCTTAGCCATAATACACAACAAGTGATTCCCACTAGGATATTTTGCGCAATATTCAACTTGGAATACGTGTCCCATGACCTTGGTCTTATTTTTCCTTTATTAACTTTATTACATGAAATTTTAACCCAAGGTTGCTATAGACCCCTCCCCCTTAGGTGAACACCAGAAAAACCGCTAAAAGAAAAACGTATTGCCCATGGAGCTTTATAACCCATCTCATTTAAGTATTTACAATGAAAAATCTGCTCAAAACCAAAACCATCATGACAACGACAACCATACCGCTTATTGGAGCTTTATAACATAGCCCATTACAGTATTTACAATATAAACCATACATAAATATATACAAATACCAAAACTGCTTTACCTCAACAGAAAAACAATGAAGGATACATAGCCCACATCTAATTAGCCATCTCCCATGTAGATTCATCAGGCTGAAAGTGCTTCCACTGTACTTTAACTTGCTCAATTGCTTCGTTTCGAAGCATGAGTTGTTTTCATTGCAATATGACCTAAGGTTTTGGTTGGAATTCTCCTTCTAGTTCCACCTACAATATAGACCAGTCAATAACATGATAAACATCCTTTACATATATTTTAAGTAATGAAAAATGGAAAACATCATGGACTTTCACTATCAGAGTTAGTGCAAGTATGTAGGCCATTGGTTGAATCCTCACAAGGATCTCAAAAGGCCTGCAATACCATGGTGCCAACTTGGCACATGATCCAATACTCAAGGAACTTTTCTTGAGCTTGATGCACAAATACACATGCTCCCCAACTTGAAACTCCTTAAATTTTTTGTGTTGGTCTTCATAACTCTTCTACCTATCCTGTGTTGCCTTTAGATTCTTCTTTATAACCTGCATTTCTTGTTCCATTTCTACCAACATATTCGGTCCAATAAGTACCCTATTCACTAGATCACTCTAGATGATGGGGGTATTACAACTCCGCCTATAGAGTGCCTCAAACAGACTCATCCTCAATGACTCGATAACCATTTTTGTAAGCAAACTCAACCAATGGAAGGTACTCCTTCCACCTCCTCTACTAGTGCATGAGATACATGATCCAGGTAGATATTGGTGGCCACCCTCCAATTCCACGTGGACCCCCACCATTGTTCTTTCAGTTTTTCAATTTCCTTAATTGTAGTACAATTTACTATTTTTAGCGGTTTTTCGGGTCCTAAACTTCCAGAGCCATTTTGAGGCCCTAAACGATGTTTTTTTGGCAATCTAGTGCCAACAACTTTTTATAAATCCTTTTTTCCATCATATTCCTTAGAGAGATCTTTATAACGGGATATCATGCATGTCAAAAGGAGATAATATGACCAAGTCACGACATCGGGAAGTCGGTTGCCCAACTAACCCCAACAGGGCCCATAAACTCTTGGTGTTACATCTCCTCGAGTTAGGGTTTTGATTATTTATGGTTTACTCTTATTATTAAATAATAAAAAGGCCCTTGAGCCTCGACTCAGTTTAGAGGCATGTAGCCACCACATCTCTTCTTAGATATAAGCTACCATCGTCGAGCTAGTATCATTTCCATATTATTTGTAAGGATATTTCATTATTTGATATTAATCAAAGGAAGTGTTATTTCTGCTGCATCTCTGTATTTATGGTTATATCTGTAATTTGTTGCATTCCTGTTTAAATCCAGATCATTGGTATCAGATTGGTCTGCTCTTTCTCTATTTCTTTGCATGTCCCCAACAAGGTCAGGATATAAGGAGTTAGGGCTCGAACTGGTCGAACCTTTGCAAGACCAGCCTCGTAAATCCCAATGACCTCCCATGGAGGAAGAAAATAAAGATAAGGGAGTATGAGATCCTATCAAAATATTGCTCGAGGAGGCCCTCGAGAAACAAAGGAATGCGATGATGGATAACTTTGCCTAGATCCTTCAACAGTTGCCCACCAGCGGCGCATCCACATCCAACAGCCACTTCGGAAGCTCCACACCTTTTAAGGTACAAGTAAGCTTTAACATTCCCATAATTGAGGGCAAAATAGATGCAAAAGTCATAGATAAATGGTTGAATATATTAGAATGATATTTTTATGTTCATGATTTTTCCAGCCGAGAAAAGATTACATTTTCTCTTCTCAAAGTCGCCCCCCACGTCAAGGACTGGTGGGAAACCTATTGTGAGAAAAAGGATGAAAGTACGAACTCGTTGTTTTCAGCCGCTCCCACTTGGAATTCATTATGGGATGTCATCAAGGAGAAGTACTATCCTATCGGGAGCTATGAGGACAAATACATAAAGTGGACCACGCTATGGCAGGGAAGGGACCAAGATGTGTCGGAGTTTACCAATGTTTTTCATGCCCTACGCACGAAGTTGGGCATCAAGGATTTTGAGAAACATTTGGTACTCAAGTACTTCTGCTGCCTACATAGATACGTCCAGGACGAGATGGAATTCCTAGACATCTCCTTGCTTGGCACGGCGTATTGATACGCCGTCAAGATCGATCAGAAGTTTAAACAGAAGAAGTGAGACTTTGGATCTATGAATCCGAAGCAAGGGAAAGGTGCCCCCAAACCATAGAACAAAGGAAAAATCCAAGGCAGAACGTCCCAGGATAACCTTCCAAGGCCGCAAGCAAAGGACAACACTACAAAGCCGAAGAACGATATAGGAAAGTGGTGTGAGTTCCATAAGAGCTCCACCCACAACACAAGCGAGTGTCGGGCCAAGAAATCATTAGCGGCAGAGCTAAAGGCTTC
This sequence comes from Pinus taeda, assembly GCA_000404065.3. Lineage (NCBI taxonomy): Eukaryota > Viridiplantae > Streptophyta > Pinopsida > Pinales > Pinaceae > Pinus > Pinus taeda. The sequence continues at coordinate 45,878 of APFE031015229.1, forward strand.
AAAATCAGATGCATGTTCCAACTCTGACTTAGAACCCGACAAAGGGAATGACAAAGAGAAGAAGATTATTGATGTGGAGCCTAATGCCACCATCGCCACCACAAATATCCAAAAGGAGGAACCCGAAGATCCAAATGAGGAGGAGTGTCTCTTACACTCCCAGATGTGGGTGAACGGTTCCCCACTACAGTTCATTGTCGACAGCAGGAGCCAAAACAACCTCATTGCAGTAGAGGTCATGAAGCGACTGGGCTTACTGACCACAGCACACCCACAACCTTACACCATCAGGTGGCTTCACCAAGGACGGGATCTGCGAGTGAGCCAACAATGTCACCTTCCATACAACATCAAGCCCTTCACGGATGAGGTATTATGTGACGTTGCTCCCCTTGATGTTTGTGATGTATTAGTAGGCCAACCATACTTGTGGAAGCGACATGGTGTGTATTAGTCAAGGCCTCGTGTTTTTATTGTTACATTAGGAAATAAGTTGTACAAGATACCGGAGGTAGCCCTGCCTATCGTCATCTCTCTAATTACTACAATACAATACAGTAAGCTAATTTCAAAAACTGGGAAATTTGTTTTCCTGATGATGCACCCTCAAGGAAAGAAGAAGATAGTGGCCACGACCTCCAGACAAGGCCCCTCCACATGACAACAACAAAGGAACAAGGTCATGGAGGAGTATGAGGACATCTTCACCTCCCCCACAGGGGTGACTCTGCACTGTCAGGTCAAGCACTCCATCAATTTGACCCCAGGTGTGTCGTTACCTAATGGACCAATCTATCGACACTCCATTCTGGAGAATGATTAAATCAAGAGGCAAACTCAGGAGCGACTACAGAAAGGTCACATTCGGCCAAGTTCATCACCCTGTGGGAGCTCGATCATGTTGGTACAAAAGAAGGATGGGACTTGGAGACTCTGTGTTGACTATCAGGTGTTGAACAATATCACTGTCCGAAATAGGCAACTGATCCCATGGATTGATGACCTTTTGGACCAACTCAATGGAGAAAAATATTTTAGCAAGATTGACTTGAAGTTCTGATATCACCAGGTATCAATCGAACCCTCCGATGTGTAGAAGACTGCCTCCAAAGCCAAGGAGGGCCTTTTCGAATGGTTGGTTATGCCTTTTGGGTTGAAAAATGCTCCTTCAACCTTCATGAGGCTCATGGATGACATCTTACATCCATTCACTAACTCATTTGTAGTGGTATACTTAGATGACATCTTGATCTTCATCCAGAGTTGGGAAGAGCACCTCCACCACATCCGACAGGTTCTCGAAACACTGTGGCAATACAAGTTGTGTGCCAATTTGGAGAAATGTACTTTTTTCATGACCCAGGTTCAGTATCTAGGATACATTATTGATGAACAAGGGGTGCATGTGGATCCATCCAAGATCTAAGTCATTCGGGATTGGCTAGCCCAAACCAATCTGACAGAGCTCTGCAACTTTTTGGACCTTGCCAATTTCTACCACAAGTTCATTTTGGGGTTCTCTCATATCACTTAGCCCTCTCAAGAACACTTTCAAGTAGAAGATCCAACTGTATCGAGTTGTCAAAGTAGGCTAACTCCTTCACCAGGGACCAAGTTCAGTAGAAGTTTCCTCATCTCATGGAGGAACTCAACACAATGGGGACCATTGCTTCTTAAGGGGGGAGGAATGATCTAGGTGGATATTGGTGGCCACCCACCAATTCCACATGGACCCCCACCATTGTTCTTTCAGTTTTTCAATTTCCTTAATTGTAGCGCAATTTACTATTTTTAGCAGTTTTTCGGATCCTAAACTTCTGGAGCCGTTTTGAGGTCCTAAATGACATTTTTATGGAAATATACCGCCAGCAACTTATTATGAGTCATTTTTTCCATCGTAGTCCTTGGAGAGATCTTTCTAATGGGGTATCATGCACGTCAAATGGAGATAATATGACCAAGTCACGACGCTGGGAAGTTGGCTGCCCAACTAACCACAACGAGGCCCATAACGCTTGGTGTTACATCTCCTCAGGTTAGGGTTTTGGTTTTTTAGGATTTTCTCTTATTTTTCAATAATAAAAAGGCCCTTTAGCCTCATTGTAACGCAATTCAGAGGCATGTAGCCACCACATCTCTTCCCAAAGATAAGCTACCATCGCCAAGCTAGTATCATTTCCATATTGTTTGTAAGCATATTTCATTATTTTATATTAATCAAATGAAGTGTTATTTCTGTTGCATCTCTGCATTTATGGTTATATATGTAATTTATTGTTTTCCTGTTTAAATCTAGATCAATACATCCTCAGCATATCCTCTAGAATCTTGTTGACCCTATCTATCTATCCATCTATCTACAGATGATAAGTTGTACTAAAGGCCAACTCTATCCCCAAACCTGCAAACAACTCCTTCCAAAACATGGAAGTGAACTTAGCATCTCTATCTGACACGATCTTCTTTAGAACACCATGAAATCTCACAATATCCTTGATGAAGACTCGTGCCATGTCACTATCTGAGTAAATAGTCTTTACTAGAATGAAGTGAGCTACCTTGCTCAACCTATCGACCACAACCATGATAGAATCATGTTGCCTCAATGTCCTCAAAATACCTGTAATGAAATCCATGGAAATGACCTCCCATTTCCATTTTGGAATCGAAATAGGCTGAAGCAACTCACCTGGATGCTTACACTATGCTTTCACCTGTTGATAATCTAAACATCTAGCCACAAACTTTGCCACTTCCTTCTTCAGATTCGGTCAATAGTAGAACTTCTTCAGTGTTTTCAATGTCTTTTGATATCGTGGGTGTCCTGAATATGGCTTGACATGAAACTCCCTCAAGATAAAATTCTTGATCCCATTGTCATTCAGCACATAGATCTTGTCCCTAAATCTCACCAAACCATATGTCGTGAGATGATAGTCTGCATCCTAATCACCTGTACCCTAATGTAACTTGTGCCTAAGCTCCCTATACCTATCATCCTATTGTCCTGCCTCTAAGATCTGATGCTGTAAATTTGTCCCATAAGAGTTGACCGCTGCAACATGGTTCACCTGCACTCTCCTACTGAGAGCATCTACAACTTTGTTCTCCTTACCCTTAATGTATCTGATCTCGAAGTAAAACTAATTAATCATGGCAAACCAACTAGCATTCCTAGCATTCAGATTCAATTGGTGAAACATATATCTCAAGCCACTATGATCGCTCATCAATACAAACCTCCTGCCAAGTAGATAACGCCTCCAAATATTCAAGGCACGAATAATAGTTTCCAACTCAAGATCATGTGTAACATAATTCTTCTCATGCTCATTTAGTTTCCTAGACTCATAGCATGCCACATGTCCCTCCTACATCAACACTCCACCAAGTCCTCTCTTGAAGGCATCTATACACACCACGAACTCTTTGTTCTTATCTGCAATCTTAAGGACTAGAGTGTTTGTCAACAACTACTTCAACTGCTCAAAATTGTTGTACATTCCTCTATCCATTCAAATTTATTACATTTTCTTTGCAATGATGTAATAGGATATGCAATGTGTGAAAAGTTCCTAATGAACCTCCTATAATAAATTTCTAACCCCATGAATGATATGACTTCATCCACATTTCTAGGAGCTCCCCACTCCATGATATCCCTTATCTTTTCTGGATCTACTTTTATGCCTTCCTTTGAAAAAACATGTCCCATGTAATGTACCTTTGTCTAAAATAAGTTTCACTTTCTAAGATTGGCATACAACTGATGCTCTCTTAGTAATCTCAATATTGTTGCTAAGTTCTTGGCATGCTCTTCCTCATTCTTAGAATATATCAATACACCATTAATGAACACAATAACAAACTTGTCCAAATAAGGATGCAACACACTATTCATGAAGCACATAGAAGTAGTTTGGGAATTAATCAAACAAAAAGGAACCACAACAAACTCATAATGCCCATACCTAGTCCTAAAAGCAGCCTTGTAGACATCCTCTTCTTTGATATGTATCTGATGGTATCCTAATCTCAAATCAATCTTAGAGAACATTGTTTCTCCCTTCAACTAGTCAAACAAGTCATCAATCCTCGACAATGGGTACCTATTCTTAATCGTCATCTTGTTCAACTGCCTGTAATCAATGCACAACCTGAGAGTACCATCCTTATTTTTTATGAAAAATACGGGTGCACCCCAAGGTGATACGCTTGGGCTAATGTATCCCTTATCGAGCATTTCCTTCAGCTGCAACTTCAACTATACTAACTCTAGTGTGCTCATCCTATAAGGTTCCTTTGATGCTAGTTTTCTTCCTGGTACCAACTCAATAGAAAATTCCACTTCCCTGTGAAGAGGAAACTCTGGAATCTCTACTAGAAACACATCTTGAAACTATTGTAATACAGGGTACCTCTTGAAAAAAAAATCATCCTCAACATCCTTACCCTTGTCACTAGAAATATGAACTATGAACATCACGCACCCTTTCCTGCAACTGCGCTTAGCCTACATAGCAGTGACCATCCACATTGATGTAGGCTTCTTATTTCCTTGCAAGATTCCCTTTTCTCCATTATCATCCAAGCAATCAATGGCCCTATCATAACAATCTACTTTGATCCTTTGAAGATACAACCAATCCATACTCAAAAGCATACTGTATGATACCAATGGAAGTACATTCAAATGTTTTATTGTAGGCATACCATTCATCTCAAATTCACAAGCTCTTACCCAGTGATGAACTCTCTTATTAGTGCCTATAGCCAACTACACCAACCAAGACTCTGCATGCACTTCTTTTCTCAAGCCACACGTATCCACCAGGTTAGGATTAACATAACTATAATTAGATCCAGAGTCAATCAAAATAGAAAAACTTGATCACAAAGCTTATCATCCATCTTGATAATAGATGCCTGGTGATCCACCTGCTTACTTTCCATAGCTACATAAATACGAGGAGCGTTATGACCAACATCCCCAACTGTCTACGCCACCTCACTATCATAGATCTGAGGCCTTCCACCCTGGTACAATGGATAATCCTTCCTGCGATGATCTTTGCCACATATCCAACACTGCAACAGTCTCCTACCATCACCTCTAGTTTGCTGCTCTCCAGGCTGTGGCCCGTGTCCCTTCTCAACCGCATTAAATTTATTGTAAGGAGCAACATTTTCTTCCTCACTTGCATCCTAAGGTCTTCCCCTCTTTGGTGGGAACTTCCTTTTAACTTTCTCATTTCCCTTAAAATCACACTTAGGCTCATCTTTTCACTTTGATTGCTCATAATAATGCTTCAACTTCGAGATGGCCTCCTCCAATGATCTAGGTTCATCGAACTCAATCCCATCTCTATATGTTGTTGGCAACCCACTGGTGAATCTCTCAATCTTAGTCTTCTCATTCTTGAGGTAAGGTACATACCGCAACAGCTCTAGGAACTTGTTAGTATACTCATCATCTATCATAAAACCCATCTGTGGCTCATAAAAATCCTTAGCTCTCATCATAGTACCTCTACAATAGGTACTTACTTCTTCTTAAGAGTCTCTCAATCTCATCCCAAATCAAATCTTCTTCCCTAATTCCCTTGACATTATTCACATCTTCCCACCAAATATCTACTTTCCCTTTAAGACTGAAGGTCACTATCTTGGCTTTTATTTTCTTTGAATAGTTGTGCAATATAAAGAATTTATTCATCCCAAGCCATTGTGCATTTGCATGCTCTGACTTCTTCATCTCTCCATCAAATGTAGGAGGCTTGACTTTCTTGAAATCCTATGGAAAATACTCACTCCTCCTATAAGGATGATGAGGATGATGATGGTGACAATTTCTCCTCGATGAGGAACTAGAATGACTCCCATACATACCATTCCTCTTGTCAAGTGTATCTAGTGATATGTTGCCTCTGACTATATCCCCTTTATCCAACCTGTATCCAAACCGAGACCTGTTACCATAGGTTCCATTAGTTTTATCTTCCTTCTCTTGACTAATCCTCAATTTTCCCTATGTTTGCAACTTCAACAAGCTCTAAATAATTGTTGCATTGACTTCTACCTACTTTTCCTGAGCCCTAGCAAGTCTTTCCTGAGCCTCAACCAACCTGTCATTGTCTACTTTGCGACTTCTAATCTCTGCCCTCAAACTCCTCAATGTATTTGATATACCAGGAGAATACCCATATCTTTATTTTCGAATTGATCTATAGGGAGAGTCATGGGAACATTAGTCTACATCTTTCTCATCATCTTTGATTTTCCTCTTCCTACAAGTGTACCATGTCAGATAAACCAAATAGATACCAAAATAAAACCCATACCTCATTGATGTTCAGGGGAGGCTTATCTCATCTACAAAATCAATCCACATTAGCATGATACATGTATAATCATAATCAAATTAATATAACAACATCATGCATGACCATACCAGCTATATACCATGACCCCATGCATGACAATCATAACCATGACAACATCAGATTTTACCCAAAGAGAGAGAAACCATCTCTGACACCACCCTGTAACCACCACCTCCCACATTTACCCACTTTCATCGATTTTCCCGAGGTAAAAATGAGTTGAGGGTCACTATGATAATACTTAACCTCCTATATGACCTTAAGGAAATGGAGTCGACAACTTAAGACTTTATTGACCTTCCTTGGGTGCTATAGAACCTCCAAGAGTTACCCAACCCCTTCAGATGTCCAACCCCTGGGCTAAATCTCTTTTCCACTAACCTAGAGCCTCATTCACTTCCTTTCCAAGGCCTCCAAGTGACTATGAGCCTCCAGTCACCCCCATGGTCCTACTTCATAGTGACTATGAACCTTTCCAGTATGTTCTATGCCAGCAACCTTGAATTCTGAGCCATTTTTTTAAGACTAGGACTTAGGCCTCTACCCAAAACTCAGTGAGACTTCCAGAAATGATAAATGACATAGAAGAAAAGCTTCCAAATCAAAAATAGAACTAGAACTTGACTTGACCCCTCCTAACTAGGATTGGAATTCCATCAAACACATGATAAAATACAACCTACAGTTAATGAATGCATTTCTAAACATAAGGATATAAAACTTATATGAGGTTTAACAAGAAGGATCAGTGCCTTCTCATAATAGTTATCATAACACCAATTAGGTAATGCATTCATTAGCCAGACATTCATTAATGAAAATGTGACAGGATCCCTACATAAATCTGTCATATAACCATGCTTATAACTGGCATATAACTAGAAAGATAACCATGATAGAACAACCATTAAAGCCATATAATAACAAGTATATTTACTCATCAAAGACAAGAAACTTAGCTCTTATTAACCATATGAAAAAGCCAACCAAGTTAGGGAATTCCACGTACCACCTAACCATAGATTAGGCTTAACCAAATCTTTCTTTCAGCCAATCACCCCCATGCCATATTCTAAGCATGAATTTTGGATCTCATGGGATAAGCCAGTCCATAAACAACCAAGGGAATCTAGAGGTTAAACCACCTCCACCCTGACCATACCATGATATCACTTAAATTGGTTTTGAGATCACAAAACCAAATTGAGCTTGGATGCCTTATAATTCCTTCACCATCCCTTGTGGAATTTTCTTGTCTCCGCCGACCTGTGAAGGGCTTCCCAGAGAAAACCATCTCCACCCCCAACCCTTGGGGATTTTCTCGAGACCACCTCACCCAGATCCAAAACCTTTCAGCAATCCAAATCTCAACCAATAAATAATCCCATCTAACCGTGGTTATCCAAAAATGGCAAGGCAAGGCGAAAACCATTGTGAAAACCCAACAAAATCCATGCCACCGATAGAAAATAAACCAAGTATACACATGCACATGCCATGCATTCCAAAACTAGCTAGTAAATCATGCATGCAACTTTTTACCCGGGGTTTTTACATTCTTTTTGTTCTTCGGGTTCAACTCTAGATGAAACTTCCAACACTTCTTCTCCATATGGCCATAAATGTTGCTATGGTTGTAGTGGTTGTTAGTATCTTTTCACTGGTGTTTGTGGTCATTGTATTTTTATATTTTCCCTCTTTTTTCTTCTTCTTCTCCTCCTTAGAAGCATCATGTCACTCCTTCTTCTTTGACCCACCTTATTGCGCTCTCTTTAGGCCTATGTTCTCTAGGTATTGTGCCCGTACACAAGCCTCATCCACCTATTTGGGCTTGAACAACATCACTTGCTCATGCAGATGGTATTGTAGACCCCCCAAATACTTGAGGAGTACATATGGGTTCTTTGGAGAGATACCCAACATTATGGCCATTTTTCTGAACTTTGTGGTGTACTCTTGTACACTTTGGCCTAGATTTTGCCTAACATAGTGCCACCATATCCACAGGTCCTCTACGTACACAATGGGATATAATTATGACTTAATGAGGGTTTGGAAGTCCTACCACTTAGTTACTGGATGATCTCTCTCCATCCCCATGGTCTCCATGTGGCTCTCCCACCAAGTTAGTGTATGGACTTCTACTTTCAGTCGTGCAAATGAAATATTTTGTCCTTCCTCAATTTGATGCATGTTGAAATAAACTTCCTATCATTGCAACCAATTATTCAACTTTAGAGTGTCAATATTGTTGTGGTATAGTTTGATATCGACCTTTGCTTCCATTTTAAGTAGGGACTATGATTGATTCATGGCACTCGAACTGGGTTTATCTTCTATGGTTTCTTTCTTCATCTAGTTTTCTATTTCTTCTCGATCTCCCAATCCCCCTTTTGATTTGTCATCTACATTTGAACCCATGTCTTCTCCAAACATACCAAGACTATTACTTAAGGATGCCATGAGGATATTTACATTGCGATTTATATCTGTGACTTATTGTTCCTGTTAGCTTTGTTGGCATTTGGGCCAAAAAATGGATCAAAAACACTCTTGAAGTCTTCAAGAGTTGATCAAGATCCTCCCAAGATTGAAACAATAATATGCCAAAATCCCTTAGAGGGGCAGAAATACGCTATCGGAAGGCTAAAATACTCCAAAAACAGTGAAAAACAAAGCATTGCAGGTACGAATAGAGCAACGCACAGCTGTCGTTAGATCTGGTTGATCAACGGCCTAGATCTAACCAGCTAAATCGCAATCGACCAAGTTGAAGGGACAGTTAATCGGTGAGTCACATCGGCAGTCGCGGCAGTGGAGAGAATAATCTATAAAGCCATGGCATTGAGTGATCAGCAATTGCGATTAGATCACATCACTGCATCACAGTAGAACATCACCAAGGATCGGGGGGCCACATCGCACCGCAGGTTCGCAATCAGCAAGAACATACGCCATGTTATATGAAGACTGTTGGCTGGAGCGATATGCGATTGCAATCAGACCGCATCGCAAGATCACATCGGAATATTGTAAAAGAGCAAGGCCTCTATACAGGTGGTAACACCGATTACGATGAGTCCCAAACCCGAAAGGGTTTAGGAATGAAATCCATAAGATTTGAAGTCCGGAGGGAGGCCAATTTTCATGTATTTCCTATTTTTTTTAAGTATTTCAAAATACAAAGGGAATAAAGGGACCAGGCCGGTTGCGATAGACGACAGCGACCCAGGGGGTGGAACCAATGAGAGAATAGGCCACGTTTAAGGAATTTTGAGGTTCGAAAAGAACAGAGAAGGGCAGGATTTACACAGTTGCAGCATTTTATGTATGAAATAGAAAACATTCATGTTTATCATTTGAAAGGGACTGTTGCAAGGATTTCATAGGCCTAATAGCCACTCCATTTGCAAGATCAGGTGGGCAACCATCCTTAGAAGCATTGTGTAGAAATGTTTACATGCTAGAAGAGGGATTCGGCTAGGATACAGCAGCCGGCGGACAGATCCTGGAAAGGGAAAGAGAGGAGCCATTGCACACTGCAACTCGAATCAAACGAGATCATGGAGCATCGATGGTCCTGCCAGCATAGCAGCCATCATAACAAACATGATGGGGCATCTCTGGCACGAGAGAGCTCCCAGGCATCACAACAAGCTGCCCAAAATATCTTAATATGGTTATTCATCTATCAGAAGAGGAAAAAGACCGAGCCATGCCCGCCTATTGAGGGAATCAAACGATTAAGGGACAGATCAGACAAGGTTAAGACTCCGAGCCTTCTAGAGATCTCAGGAGCATTGTAAAAGGCCTATAAAGGGCAAAAAACTAGATGTAACAAGGGTTCAACTTTTGGAGATTATTCCTCCTCTGTTCCTTCAAGCTTCTCATTGGCATTCTTTAGTAATACAATCTTCTTTTGCTGTTAGATGTTCAATGTCCATTTCTCTTTTGTTCTATGCTTGCACTTGAACAATTTGTTCAGGTTTTCTTTGTGTTTAAGGCCAGATAACTGTCATCTTATCTATGCTTTGGTATATTAGATTTGCAAGCTTCTTTGCTGCCTGTAACTAGCCATTTATATGTGTTATTATATATGCATCTACCAATATAGTCAGTAAGTTCATTTGTTGCCTGTAGCTAGCCATTCATATATGTTCATGTACACAATCTGCTAGTATTTTCAATATTCTCCATCTATCCATTGAATCTACAAACTGTTGAGCATTTGCGATCTAAAGCCTTGTGTTATTGGGGGTGTTCATGCATGTCTTGAGTGAGAATAGAACTGAAATGGTTATCTGACTTGATCCAAACCATCATTTATTCCAATAGTTCAGAGAACAATATTGAAGATTACATGTTACCAGGCATCTCCGACCTACAACCTAGGAGAGTTTCTTGGAGGGCTAACATAATTGGCGCCATTGCCGGGGAGAGGAAACTAAAGCTCAGCTTCCCTAGGAAATGACACAGACCTAGCTTTGATGATAGACAAAGTCTAGTCACATTTTTGGTTGTAATCATCTATCTGGCGACTCTACTGGAGGCTGAACCTCTTGGCGACTCCACTTCATAATTCTGGCTCAGTTTGTGAGGCACACTCGGAGAAATCCTCAGAAATCACAAGTTGATCCAATACCTGACTCTGGAAATACCTTCAAATAAAGAAAGACATTACAGAAAGGAGAATCAGGTTTAGGTAAACCCAAACAATATTCTATATCTCTTCAAGAAAATCCTACAATAGAACAAATGCATGTTGAGAGTACAGATTCCAATACTAGCAGTGAATAAAAACTCTCAAAAATTCATAAAGCTCCTTATTCTTTAGTTTCTCCTTTTTTTGTCATCCCAAAGGGAACCTCACCTCCTATTCATCATACTCCTTTGGTCTCATCAGTCACTCCTCAGCCTTCCAGTCAGACTTCTAGTACTCTTTTAGTCACCACAATTATGGTAGGTCCACAAGCACCCACCAAAATGGAAATAATCATAGTTGCTAGGTATGGACCTCTAATACTACCCACTCCTTTGAATGTTATGCCCAATGGAGAATATCAGAAGTATATGCCTAAGTTCACTAGGACTGAAGGTGTTACTACTGAAGAACACTGTGAGTCATTTTATAGCTATGCTGATAATCTGGACATTAGTGAAGATGATGTGTGGATGAGAGTCTTTGTCCAAAGCCTAGATGGGGAGGCTAGAAAATGGTTAGAAGAACAAGCCCCAAGATCTATAGCAGATATTGAAGCTTTAGATGATGCATTCCTAAAACATTGGGGGGATAAGAAAGATCTCCTCTACTACCACACTGAGTTTGGAAACTTGAAGAGGGAAAATGGGGAGTTGTTGTCCAATTTTAATAAGAGATTTAACCGCATGTACAGCAAGATACCCGCAGAAGTAAAACCTACCACTACCTCTGCTAAACTCACCTATGCTAATACTTTTGATTCTGACTTCTGCCTACTGTTGAGAGAGAGGCGATGTGCTACTTTGGCTGACATGCAGGATGCAGCCTTGGAAGTAGAATCAAACATCACAGTGGTAGAGAAGCTCAAGGGAAATGTTGATAGAAGAAGACATAGGGGCGAGTCTTCATCATCCTCTGATCCTAAGATAGAGAAAATGACCAAAATGATCGAGTCATTAGCCTCTGAAATCTCTAAATTGAAGGTTGAGTAGCAACTAGGGAAAGGAAGAATGCCTAATACCTTTGCCCCAAGAAACCCAAATCCAAATCCATATAGAAGAACGAATGAGCAGCAGATTTTGCAAAGAAACAAAAATGCAAATGAAGACCAAAGGGTGAAGGCTCCTTTTCAAAATGCAGTCATGGAAGAAGAGTAGTTCGAAGAAGATGATGAGATTCATTGTCTAGAAGACAAAGGCAATGCTCCCTTTTTTACCTCAGCTGCATATGAAAAATCATTATGTAATGACTAGATCAGCCAGGGATGGGATGATGAAGCTATCCTACAAACTAAAGATCAGCGCAGATACAATCTATGGTCAAAGATTAATAATGCCAAGGAAACTATTGTTCAAAAAACTGTTTCCCCTGCATATTAGCAAGCTAATAAGCAGAAATAGCCAGAAGTTGATCCCAACACCCTCAAAGCTCCAGCTCATGAGGTAAGAGGCCTTGACAAGCCTCCTTCTCCTTTCAATTTTCAATCAGAAATTCAAAAGCTAAGAATACCTATGCCTCTGATTGAATTAGTGAAAAATGAGTCCTTCAAAAGATCCATCCTCGAGGCTCTCGAGCCTAAAGCCATCCAAGCCTCCAATGATTGTGTAATCTGCAAGATGACAAGCTAGCTATTATCCTCAGCCCAATGATTGAAAATTGTGAAGAAAGCTCCCCATAATTCTATGTCTCTCTGACTATTCATGATAAAATCCTTCACAACTGCCTTTTGGACACTAGAGCTAGCCATAACCTAATGCCCAAGGTTTTTATGGATGAGATGGATCTAGACATTACCAAGCCTTATCATGACCTGTTCTCTTTTGACTCTAGAAAAGTGAAATGTCTAGGATTAATCAAGGAGCTAGCCATCACTTTTTCTTAGTTGCCCATGAAAAGCATGATGATGGATATTGTGGTAGTAGATGTACCACCCAAGTTTGGCATGTTACTCTCCAAAGGATGGATCAAGAGACTAGGTGGATCATTACAAAATGATCTGTCCTATGCTACTGTCCTAGTTTTTGGAGGTGAAAATAGGAGACTATACAGAGAGGTGCAATTGGATTATATCATCAGTGATGAGAAGAACCCTAAGAATCATCCCATCTATGCTATAGATACTGATTTGGGAGCATGTATTCTTCACATTGAAGAATCTCAGTTAGCCTCCATGCAGCTCAAGAAACCAGTTTTCCAGATCACAGAGGATGGAAACCCATAGATTTGGGATATGTTCTTTGATGGGGCTTGCTCTAAAGAAGCTGCAGGGGCAGGTGTAGTCCTTGTGTCCCCAACACAGGAATACATTCATTTTTCTTTCAAATTAACCTTTCAGGTCGCAGAGTATGAAGCTTTGATTCTGGGCTTAAGCACTACTAAAGAAATGGGTATCAAAGGCCTGCAATTGTTTGGAGATGTAGACCTCATCATTTAGTAGGTAAATAAAACTTTCCAAGCAAAGCATCCAAGGCTGAAAGCATACCGTGATGAGGTATGGAGGCTCAAAGATTCTTTCAAAGATTTTATCATTTCTCATATTCCAAGAATGAAGAACCAACTTGTCGACTCCCTTACTGTCTCTGCTAGCACATTTGTTCCTCCTTTGCCTCCTAAATTGACATATGAAGTTCAGGTTAAATACAAACTGTCCCTGCCAGACAATGTCAAGTATTTGAGATTTTTGAAGATGATGAGGAAATCAACAGGTTTTTACAAGTTGTTGAGGAATTTGCTGAAACGCACATCGACCAAGAAAATCAAAACATGGAATAATTCAGCCAGTCCAAGCTAAAAAAAGAAATCGGTCGAGAAAGCGTCGTCCAGTTGCCTAGTAATCACATACCAAAGGGATTGGTGCCTCTAGAGAAGCTTTTTGTTCATAATGACGTGCCCTACAAGCTGGCCAAAATAGAGAATGATTCTGTCGTTTGTATGAATAATATAGGGAGCCCAGCCCACCCGAAATTCATTAATTTGTCCTCTCATTTATCCTCTGCCCAGAATTCCAAGTATTGCACCCTCATGAAGCAATTCGCTGATATTTTTGCCTGGGAATATAGCGATTTGAAAACCTATGACCCAGACATTATTCAGCATAGGATCCCACTGGTAAAGAACACCACCCCTTTTAAGTAAAAATTAAGGCCTGTCAGCCCTCTCTTACTGCCTTTGATTGAGAAAGAAATCAAGAAGTTGCTAAATGCCAAAATCATAATTCCCCTAAGGTATTCGAAATGGATAGCTAGCCTTGTGGTGGTAAGGAAGAAAAATGGATAAATCAGGCTTTGCGTCGATTTCAGAAATCTGAACAAGTGCTCTAAAAAGGATAACTACCCCCTACCCAAGATGGAACCCTTGCTGCAAAGAGTTTCAGGGGCTAGAGTCATGTCTTTCCTAGATGGATTTTCAAGTTACAATCAAATTCTTGTACACCCTGAAGATCAAGAAAAGACCACCTTCACTACTCCTTGGGGTACTTTCATGTGCTCGAAGATGCCTTTTGGACTGATGAATGTTGGGGCCACGTTTCAGAGGGACATGGACATAGCCTTTGTGGGAGAGAAGGACAAGTTTGTCCTTATTTATCTTGATGACATAACAATCTTCCCCAACAACCACAATGACCATTTATAGCATTTGAAGAAGGTCTTCCTAAAGTGCAAACAGTTCAGAATCTCAGTAAACCCAAAGAAGTCACATTTTGATCTAGAAGAAGACAAACTTCTGGGACATATTGTTTCCACTGAAGGTGTGAAGATTGATCCAGCAAGGGTTCAAGCCATTCAGACATTGTCCATCCCAAGGTCCAAAAGGGGCATCCAATATTTCCTAGGTAAGATCAACTTTGTAAGGAGGTTCATTCCAAACTTTGCAGAGTTAGTAAAGCACATCACTTCCATGTTGAAGAAAGGATTGGAGATAAAATGGACAGCCACTTCAAGGAGCTCTTTTGAACCCATCAAGAAAGCTATCATGGAAGCTCCCACTCTAATCAGCCCAGATTATGCTAAGGAGTTTTGTATATTCTATTTTGCCTCTTATGATACACTGGCAGCGGTTTTGTTGCAGAAAAATGATGAAGGCATAGAGCACCCCGTGGCCTTTTTCAGCAAAACTCTAAGGGATGCTAAACTAAGGTATGACCTTATTGAGAAGCAAGCTTATGCTCTCATAAAATATTTGAAAGCATTCAGGATTTATATTCTGCATTCCAAAGTAATTGCATATGTGCCCTCAAGCTTAGTGAAGATGTCTTAACTCAGCCAAATATTGATGGAAAGAGGGCAAAATGGATTGCAAAATTCATAGAATTCAACATAGAAGTGAAGTCCACTAAGCTTGTCAAAGGCCAGGGCTTGCCTAAGCTCATGGCCAAAGAAAATTGCAGCTTGTTAGACATAAATTGCATGGGTCTAAATTCAGATGATGAGTAAACAAAGGGAGCATCAGAAGATCAAAAACGGAATCAGTCCTTGGCTGAAAATCTAGCCACATGCGAATGGTATTCCAGCATAGTTCATTTCTTGCAGAAGCTGGAGGACCCTCCAAGACTTAGCTCAAACCAAGCTCGTGTCATTAAACTCAGATCAGCCAAATTCTACATTGACACAAATCTGCTTTATTGGAAAGACCCATCAGGAATCCTCTTGAGGTGTCTAGATAAAGAATAATCTGTAGAGGTTGTACACCAGTTCCATTCTAGCATCTGCGGTGGGCATCATTATTAGAAAACCACAGCTCACAAAATCTTGAGGGTTGAGTATTATTGGCCTACACTAATCTCTGATGTGTTTTCTTTTGTAAAAGCTTGTGACAAGTGCCAGAGGTTTGCAGGAAGACAATAGCTAAAATCTCTGCCCTTAAAGCCAATACATGTCAATGGTCCCTTCCAGCAGTGGGGGTTGGACTTTATAGGTGAAATCAACCCACATTCCAGTGGCCAACACAAATGGATCTTAGTAGCCACCAATTATTTTACCAAGTGGATTGAGGCTATACCCACTAATAATGCCAATCATCAAGTTGTCATAAGGTTCTTGAATGAGAATATTTTCACTAGATTTGGTTGCCCAACCAAACTAGTCACTGATAATGCAGCAGCTTTTAAGGCAAAAGAATTGATGGACATGGCTGAATCCATGGGCATTCAAGTGGTGCATTCTACCTCATATTATCCTCAAGGAAATGGCCCGGCAGAATCATCTAACAAGAGTTTGGTAAGGATAATCAAAAAATTGTTAGAAGACAACAAAAAGAGCTGGGATTCCAAGTTGAAGTTTGCACTATGGGCTGACATAGTTTCCATCAAAAAGTCCATAGGGAACTCTCCATTTAAACTAGTTTATGGTGCTGATGTTGTTTTCCCCATCCAGCTGATTCTCCCTGTGGCTAAGTTCTTTCAAGAAGAACAGGATGAAGAAAATGACATGGTAAGAAGAATGAATAACCTGGTTGAACTACAGCAGATCAAAGAGCAGCTGGTTGAAAAGTCACAAGTCCATCAAAAGAAAATCAAAGAAACCTTTGACAGGAAGGCAAAAGTGGACAATTTCCAAGTTGGTGATTGGGTGCATTGAAGGAAAAGAAAGGCAACCATGGCAAGTTTGACTCCTTATGGACAGGTCCTTTCGTCATCGCTCAAGTTCAGGACACAACACATTCATCCTGCATGATCTGGAAGGAGGAGACACTTTTGGTAGGCCGGTAAATGGGCGGTTCCTGAAACTCTATTTCATTTAAGGCCTTAAAACCTTATTATTGTACATATGTTTTTCTTTTAGTTTTTATGTTTATGCTAAAAAGACTCCATACCCAATGGAACACTAGGGGGAAGATTTAATTTTGTTTTACAGGAAAGGCATTGCTCTGGGATCCTTGAAACCTCACAGGGAGGATTTCATCCCCAGAAGGAGCCAGTGTTAGCCTTGTTGGCATTTGGCCCAAAAAATGGATCCAAAACACTCTTGAAGTCTTCAAGAGTTGATTAAGATCCTCCCAAGATTAAAACAATCATATGCTAAAAGCCCTTAAAGGGGCAGAAATATGCTACCGGGAGGCTAAAATACTCCAAAAACAGTGAAAAACAGAGCATTGCAGGCGTGAACAGAGCAACGCATAGTTGCCGTTAGATCTGGCCGATCAACGGCCCAGATCTAACCGGCTAAATCGCAATCGGCCAAGCTGAAGGGATAGTTAATTGGTGAGTCACATCGGTAGTCGCGGCAGTGGAGAGCATAATCTATAAAGCCTCGGCATTGAGCGATCAACGATTGCAATCGCATCGCTGCGCTGCATCGTAGCAGAACATCTCCAAGGGTCAGGGGGGCCACATCGCATTGTAGGTTCGCAATCAGCAAGAACATAAGCTGTGTTATATGAAGACCGTTGGCTGGAGCAATATGCGATTGCGATCAGATCGCATCACAAGATCACATGAGAATATTGTGAAGGAGCAGGGCGTCTATACAAGTGGTAACACCGATTACGATGAATCCTGGACCTAAAAGGGTTCAGGAATGAAATCCATAAGATTTGAAGTCCGGAGGGAGGCCAATTTTCATGTATTTCCAGTTTTTTTAAGTATTTCAAAATACAAGGGGAATAAAGGGACCAGGCTGGTTGCAATAAACGATAATGACCCAGGGGGCGAAACCAATGAGAGAATAGGCCATGTTTAAGGAATTTTGAGGTCCAAAAAGAACAGAGAAGGGTAGGATTTACACAGTTGCAGCATTTTATGTATGAAATAGAAAACATTCATGGTTATCATTTGAAAGGGACTGTTGCAGGGATTTCATAGGCTCGATAGCCACTCCATTTGCAAGATCAGGTGGCCAACCATCCTTAGAAGCATTGTGCATAAATGTTTACATACCAGAAGAGGGATTCGGCTGGGATACAACGGCCGATGGATAGATCCCAGAAAGGGAAAGAGAGGAGCCACTGAACATTGCAACCCGAATCAAACGAGATCATGGAGCATCGACGCTCTTGCCAGCAGAGCAACCATCATAACAAGCATGATGGGTATCTCTGGCACGAGAGAGCTCCCAGGCATCACGGAAAGCTGCCCAAAATATCTGAATATGGTTATTCCTCTGCCAGAAGTGGAAAACCACCGATCCATGCCCGCCTATTGAGGGAATCAAATAGTTAAGGGACAGATCAAACAAGGTTAAGACTCTGAGCCTTCTAGATATCTTAGGAGTGTTGTAAAGGGCCTATAAAGGGCAGAAAACTAGATGTAACAAGGGTTCAACTTTTGGAGATTATTCCTCCTCTGTTCCTTCAAGCTTCTCATCAGCATTCTTTAGTAATACAAGCTTCTTTTGTTGTTATATGTTCAATGTCCATTTCTCTTCTATTCTATGCTCGCACTTTAACAATTTGTTTAGGTTTTCTTTGTGTTTAAGGCCAGATAACTGTCATCTTATCTCTGCTTTGATATATTAGATTTGCAAGCTTCTTTGCTGCCTATAGCTAGCCATTTATATGTGTTATTATATATGCATTTGCCAGTATAGTCAATAAGTTCATTTGCTGCCTGTAGCTAGTCATTCATATATGTTCACATACGCAATCTGCTAGTATTGTCAGTATTCTCCATCTATCCATTGAATCTACAAATTGTTGAGAATTTTCAGTCTAAAGCCTTATGTTATTGGGGGTGTTCATGCATGTCTTGAGTGAGAATAGAGCTGAAATGGTTATCTGACTTGATACAAACCATCATTTATTCCAATAGTTCATAGAAAAATATTGAAGATTACATGTTACCAGGCATCTCTGACCTACAACCTAGGAGAGTTTCCTAGAGGGCTAACAGTTCCATCCACAAAAACGTCACCTCTATAGGATCACAAGGGTCATTCACAAATTTGTTGGCAATGATTAGGGTTTTACAATTTTCATCCCCCCTAATCTAGATCCCCTAAAAATATCCACAAATACCCTAAGAAACATTCTCTAATAACAATATGATCCATAAATTGTCATGGATATTCCATTGGATAGTTTGTCACAACAGATCTGATAATATTATATTAAAAATATTAAATTCTACACTATTACAGTTTGATTATATTTCTGAATATGTAGATTTACTACTAATAGTGCATGCGTGCAAATGAAAATTATGCATAAATAAATAAATAAAAATCTCACACACACATAAGACACAAGATATGCTCTAGGAAATCCTTTTGGGGGAAAACCTAGTTGGAAGGTGAGGTTGCTCCAGTCTCTTTCTCTGTATGGAAATATGGTTGCGAGTACAAAGAAGTATGGTATGTGGCCCGTGGGCTGCTACAGTTCACAAATCTTCTCTATTTTCTCTACCTCTTGTCCCTCTTAGCTATTTTTTCTTAACTATGGAACAAATGCACCTGAAAGAAATGGAATGTCTCTTCCTCCTAGTGCCCAGTTATAACATAGCTCAATTAGCTACTAGTGGATAATTTTGACTACCTCAACTCTTAGCCAGAGTTATATTATAAACTATTCTAGAGAATTTTACATCATAATCATGTGGCTAGCCCCTTTTCCATGAATAATGGAGTTGACACAACATCCTCCCAATATTATGGGTGTGAAAACAAGAAAGTCAACTTCTAAGTGGCATAACTTTCGCATACGGACTTCGATTAATGCACTTCTTGCGCCATTGGAAAGATATATATGTGTATAGTAGTGTGAAAAAGTGGTGCATTGAAGCAACAAAATTTTACCCCAAAAAAACATCATTTGATCCCTCAAAACACTCCCGAAAGGTTTCAAACCTCGTTTTTCCAAGCTAGGTCCTGCCGAAAAAACAACCCCATGAGTTATTTCCTCCACTTTTCCACTTTGAATGCATTGATATGATTGAGAAACAATATAATGATCCAATCTGGATCATTTTCTACCAAGTTGTTTGATGACATTGTGATACAAAGAGTCCCTTATGAAAGAAGTTTTACAAATATTGTGAAATAGGGTGGGTTTGAAGCTAAAATCACAAATAAAAAACTCAAATTATGTTCATAAGGTCACAAACACAAAACTCAAATTTTGTTCCTAAAACATTACTAAAAAATAAATAAATTAAATTAAAAATAAAATAAAATAAATCTCATAAAAATAAAAAATAAAAATCTATAAAAGTAATATATCTAAAAAATAAGAAATAAATTTAAAAATACATATATAAAACATTTAGAAACCAAAACATCAAGAAAAAAAGCATCTATAATTTTATACATATATAACATTACATTTAAAACCAACCTAGATCCATATTAACTCTCGATCTACCAAGCTCTAAGAAGGATCAAATCTCTTTTCACTTTAAAAGAGTTTTGCACCTCAAGAAATGTGGATCTACCAAGCTTAGAGAGGGATCAAATCTCTTTTCACTTTAAAAGAGGTTTACACGTGAAGAAATTTGATCCCGCTCGATGCTTGATAGATCCAGAGTAATGATTTATCTAGACTGATTTAATTATTAATTATAATGAATTATCATTATAATTATTAATTTTATTTTTCTATTTATTTTATTTTTATTTTTATGTAATTTGATAAAGCGAAAATGTTTTACAAATATTATATATTTTTTTCTTAATTTTATTTATTTTTATTTTTATTTAATTTGACAAAGTTAAAATGTTTAAAAGTACATAACAAGGCAATACATCTTTTTCATATTGAGTTGGAGAGTAAGCACAATAATTCATTAAATAAAATAAAAACACATTTTAAAAAATAAAAACAAAATATTATAAATTTAATGATAATACTCTAATTTTAAAATCATAAATCAAGTCAATATAAAAAATAAAAAATAAAATAAAATTACCCTAAGATGTTCAATGTTATATTTTGTTATATGTTGTCTTAGTTATGGAGATCAATGTCCGAAACAAAGTTATATACTCTTGTCTCCTAAAAATTGGTTTCTCTTTATTCAAGAATGTGCATGGGATATTATCAACTCGTGAAAAAACAATAATCGGTTTAAGATTAAGAAGATTAAGAAGGTTATAGAGAGTTGATTTAAGATTAAGAAGGTTATAGAGGGAGAAAGAAAGTCAACTTTATTTCAATGGTATATTTTTGAATTATTTAGAAATCTAATTGATATAAGTGAAATCAAGTGTTTGACTTTGATTATGTAAGTATATTTCTAAAATATTTTAGAATTTACAATAAAGTTTTACTCAAATCTAGAAAAAATAGTAAGAAAAAAAGAGAATCATATTTAGTTTTAAAATATTTCAGAATTTTATAAAATATATCTAAAGTTCAAAAAATCACCATTTGTGTGCGATTTGAAAATTCCAAACATGGGCAAAGTTAAAAAATCGGCCATTTAACTATATTTACACAAATTAAAATTTTAAAATATTTTATGATATATGCAATAGAAATAAACAAAAGAATGGAGATGAAAAGATGAAAATGTGTGATTGATGCACCAAAGGAAGGCAGATCATTTTATACAAATCTCTATGACTTCGCTAATGCTATGAAATCGTAGAGAAATAATATATTGACACAATATCGGCTTGGTATGATTCACTTATGGAAACAACTATGATCTTACCATGATATTATGTAATAATATGTTGATTAGCACTTTACATCATATTTTTATTGATAGTTACTATATATTTTATTTTAAGTTGATAGGTGTGTTTATAAAAAAATTGGTCGACATGTTTTTATGGAACCTTTGAATTCTTGGGTTTCATAGGTTTAGTCTCAAGTAATAGGTTATTGTCTCAAGTTTCATGGTCTGGCCCATGCCTATTTTGGGTTTATTTTTAAGTCTAATTAGGATGCCCACTATATTCTCAAAGGAATCTAGTTCATGGATAACTCCCCCTTCCCTCAAATCACAACACCCTTTCTTCAATGCTTCATTAGAATCATTAGAGAGGTCCCTGTAGGGTTTCTAATTTTGGTTAGAACTGGTTATCTAGGAAATTGGGAATCTGTTGGGGTGTTCAATTTCATTGGATAACATTTTTTGTTGATATCTCAAAGAGATTGATGGCTAGAGTAATGGTAGATCTAGATATGTTAAATGGGATTTCCAAGTCTATATATCTAGTATTGGTGTGAAAAAGATACTTATAACCTATGGAATAAATTCATGTCCCTTTTTGAAGCATTTGGTGCCACAAATGTGATTATATATTGGCAAACTCTTCCAAGTCTTTTGTGCGAAAATTCTAAAGGAAGGTGTCAAAGGAGGTTTCTCTAGCTTGAGGGTCTCTCAACATCAATCTTTGGAGGTGAATTTTGGAGAAGAAAACAAGTTACAGAATATTAAGATTGGTGAATTCTCAATCCAATTTGTCAAATGGGCTTAGTAAGGCTTATCGTTGATTGACCTAGTGCCTCAAGATGCTCCTAAAGGAATTTCTTCACCTACTTTGGAATAGTAGATTCCCATATCTTCAGGTGTTCTTGTAACACCCTCCTCCCACATCTACCTAAGTAACTGGCCAACCAGGGTAAACACGTGACAAGAGGCTACTATGATTGGATTCAACCTCCTATGTGACGTTAAGGAAGTGGAATCGACGGAAACACAACATACAAACCTTCCATGTCAGCTATTGGACTCCTAGAAACTATCCCAACCACTCAGGTAGCTAACCCTTGGGTCCCACTTAAATTTTTAACCACTTGACCTTTCGATCCTCCCATGCTATAGGCCTGCCAGTGTCTAGGAGGGTCTGGATGCTCTCATGACAAGGCATGCTAGCATCCAGGGACTATTTTTATCAGTGTTGTGCCAGCATCCCTAGGATTTGAGCCACTTTTTCAGGCTCAGAGCTCAGGTAACTGCCCAGAATTGAATGATACCTTCAGAATATTAAGATAACAAGGAAACAATGATGCAAAATTAAATCCTTGAACAAGCCCTTAACCGAACCCCTACTAGCCATGACAGGCATTTCGTCAAACATATCAAAAATATGTAATTTATATGTGTAAACAATAGATTTAATCATAAATATCTCATACTTATCTGAGAATTGCTAAGAACCATTGTTTTCTCATATCATTTGCTACATTATGATCTATTAGGTCATAGATATAGTGTCCATTAATTTACAAGTAAAAACGTGATGAGAGCCATACATAGCCACTGCCATAAAACACATACATAACCAACATAATAGCAACAAAAATACCAATGAAATCACAGCCATATGACCCACATATAAACCAGTATAATACTCATAGAAATACAAAGAGAAATAACCTCATATTGATGATGCAAAATCCAAACCCGGGATGGGACTAACACATTCCACCTGACCATAGAATGGTTGAGCCAAATCTATCTTCAATCATTCACCCCCGTGCCATATTCCAAGCATGAATATTGGACTCAAACCAAAATAACCAACCAGGGTATCCCGAGGCTAAGCCACCTCGCCCTCATCAATAGAAACTAGGCTTTACCGTAATCCATCCCAGATCACTAGCCTAACACAATGAACATGTAATAACAGGCTTTACCATGATCTCCACTAGATCACTAGGCCAAAATATCATGGATGCCAACATATTTCTCCACCTACATCGTGAGGAATTTTCTTGTATCCTAGTCTCTCAAGCTTTATCGAAATCCACAACCTTATCTAGGGATCACTAGGCCCTAAACCAATACACCACCCTCTAGGCTTTACTTTATTTCCCTCCATTCATCGGCAAGGATTCCTAGGCCTAATCAAGGGAAACCACCTCTTGGCTTTACCATATATCCCCCATTCACCGGCAAGGATTCCTAGGCCCACTGAGGCAACACAATCTTGGCTTTACCGCAACCCACAGTCTAGCTCGGGGATCACTAGACCAGTGGCTTTACCGTGATCCAAAGTTTGGTTCAGGGACCATTAGGCCATGTGCTCTATCATTTGGAGATCCACCTCACTCAACTTCGAATCCATCCAGTAATCCAACTCAACCAAAACATGAGAACCCCATCACACCATGGCTATCTGAAAATGGAAAGGATAGGATAAAAACACTGTCACACCTAGAAAAACCCATGTCGTAACAACCAAAAAAACCACATGCAATACCATCCGTGCCAAATCTAGTAAGGAAAATACACATGCAAATAGATGCCTGCAAAGAATATTGACGTAGTTGCTTGATCCTGCTCTTCCCTGCTTGATCTCAACTTCATCTTGCCTTCTTTTCCTTTCTTGATCAAATGCCAAAGTGCTCCAAGAAAAATCTAAGTGTCCAAGAGTGAGAGAGAGAGAGAGAATAATGAGAGAGCTCCAAAATTGAACTGAAAAAAGGTTAAAAACTGATCCTCATAAGAATTTTATTAATTAGGCATCTATTTTCTTCATTTTCCATTATTTTCCTTCAATTTCCTCCTCACATGCAACCTGTGACCTTTCACCTGCCTTTTCTCCTAATTTCCATTATTTTCATAAATAAATGTGCCAAAAATTCCATTTTGCCTTTCCAAAACCTTATCCATTGCCTTTGTCAATTTCCTTAGCCCTAATAAACCAAATGAACACCCACTAGGATGTTTTGCCCAACATTCGGCTCAGAATAAGTGTCCCATCAACCGTGGTTATTATTTTTCCTTTATTAACTTTTATTACATGGAATTTTCACCAGGGTTGTTATAGAACCCTCCCCCTTAGGGGACACTGTCCTCATTGTTCAACCACACCTATACCTCAGCAAAACTGCTAAAAAGAAAACATACTTCCCATGGAGCTTTATAATTTAGCTCGATGCAGTATTTACAATAATCACCCTGTTGAAAATCATAACAACATGACAACATAATGAAATGACATCCTTACCTCTTATTGGAGCTTTATAACATAGCTCATGGTGGTATTTACATCCATATACATATGTACATATACCAAAACATCACCAAACATGTACCAAAACACCATATCAAAATTGTTTTGCCTCAACCAGAAAACAATGAAGGATACATAGCCCACATCTGATCTGCCATCTCCCATGTAGCTTCATCGAGCCCAAAGTGCTTCCACTGCACTTTAACCTAATCAATTGCTCGGTTCTAGAGCATGAGCACCTTTTTCTGCAATAGACACTGAGGCTTTAGCTAGAATTCTCCATCTGGTTCCACCTGCAATACAGACTAGTCAATCACATGATCAACATCTTTACCATACTTATTAAGTAATGACACATGGAAAACATCATGGACTTTCACTATCGGAGGCAATGTAAGTCGATAGGCTATTGGCCCAATCCTCTCAATAATATTGAAGAGTCAACAAAATCGTGGTGTCAACTTGGCACATGATCCAATTTGTAAGGAGATCTTCCTTGGTTTGATGCCCAAGTACACATGTTCCCCAACTTGGAACTCCTTAAACAACTTGTCCCTATATGCATAGCTCTTTTGCCTATCAT
This sequence comes from Pinus taeda, assembly GCA_000404065.3. NCBI lineage: Eukaryota > Viridiplantae > Streptophyta > Pinopsida > Pinales > Pinaceae > Pinus > Pinus taeda. The sequence goes on from APFE031015229.1 coordinate 71,381, forward strand.
GTGCTCCCTTTAGATTCTTCTTTATAGCCTGCATCTCATGTTCCATGTCCTTCAACATGTCCATTCCAATCAACACCATGTTAACTAGATCACTCCAACTGATGGGAGTAATGCAACTTCACCCATACAACGCCTCAAATAGACTCATCTTCAAAGATTCTATATACCCATTGTTGTAAGCGAACTCTACCAGTGGAAGATACTCTTCTACTTTCATTGTTGATGCATCATGCACATCCTCAACATGTCCTCCAATATCCTATTGACCCTCTCTATTTGTCCATCAATCTGTGAATGATAAGTTGTCCTGAAGGCCAATTTTGTGCCCAAACTTGCAAACAATTCCTTCCAAAACTTGGAAGTGAACTTTTCATCCATGTCTGACACAATCTTATTTGGAACACCATGCAATATGACCACATCTCCGACGAATACCTATGCCACATCTCTAGCTAAGAATGTAGACTTCACTGGAATGAAGTACGTAACCTTTGTCAATCTGTCCACAACCATGATGGAATCATGTTTTCTCATTGTCCTTGGAAAACCTGTGATAAAATCCATGTAAATGACCTCCCATTTCCATTCTATAACCAGAATCAGTTGTAGCAGTCCACCTGCATGCTTACACTCTACTTTCACACGCTGACAATCGAAACACCTAGCCACAAACTTTGCTACATCCTTCTTCTGATTTGGCCAAAGATAAAATTTCTTTACTATGGTTAATGTCTTTTGATAGCCTAGGTGACCTGAATATGGTTTCGTGTGAAACTCTCTCAAGATCAACTTCTTGAGCTCTCCATTGTCTGGTACATATATCCTGTCCCTAAATCTAACCAATCCGTCTGTTGTAAGACAATAATCCACATCCTGTGCACCTGCACCTATACCTGTACCACTACCTCTACCTATACATGTACCGATACCACTACCTGTACCTATTCATGTACTACCACATGTACTTGTACTTGTACTCTACTGCAACCTATGCACAAACTCCATATACCTGACATCCTACTAACCTGCCTGCAAGATCTTATCCTATAAGTCTGACCCATAGGAGCTCATAGCTGCTAAGTGATTTACCTGTACCCGCCTACTAAGAGCATCTACCACCCTGTTCTCCTTTCCTTTGATGTACCTAATCTTGAATTCAAACCTGTTGATCATGGCCAACTATCTAGCCTAGCATTCAAATTTGGTTGGTCAAATAAATACCTCAACCCAAAATGATCACTCATCGGTACAAACCTCGTGCCAAGAAGATAATGACTCCACATATTCAATGCATGTATGATCACTATTAACTCGAGATCATGTGTCAGGTAGTTCTACTCGTGCTCATTTATTTTTCATGACTCATAGCATACCACCTGTCCATCCTCCATAAGGACTACACCAAGTCCTCTCTTGCAAGCATCTGTACATACTACAAACTCTTTGTTTGGATTTTCAATATTTAAGATTGGTGCATGTGTCAACAACTGTTTAATATTCTCAAAATTGGCCTCACACTCCTCTATCCATTCAAATTTCTTACCTTTCCTCTGCAATGATGTAATAAGATATGAAATCTATGACAAGTTCCAGATGAACCTCCTGTAATAGCCTTCCAACCCCATTAAATACCTCACACCATCTACATTCTTGGGAGCTTCCCACTCCATGATGGCCTTTATCTTTTATGTATCTACTACAATTCCCTCCTTGGAGACAACATGTCCCAAGTAATGTACCTCAGTCTAGAATAAACTACACTTGTTGAGCTTAACATACAATTGATGCTCTCTCAACAACCTCAACATTGTTGTTAAATGCTAGGCATGCTCTTCCTCATTTTTAGAATATACCAATATGACGTTAATGAACATAATAACAAACTTATCCAAATATGGATTCAACACACTATTCATCAAGCACATAAATGTAGCTGGAGCATTAGTCAAACCGAATGGAACTACAACAAACTCATAATTCCCATACCTGGTCCGGAAAGTTGTCTTGTAAATGTCCTCCTCTTTGGTGCGTACTTGGTGGTATCCTGATCTCAAATCCATCTTTGAGTACACTGCTACTCCCTTACACTGATCGAACAAGTCATCAATCGTCAATAACGGATACATGTTCTTGATTATCACTTTGTTCAACTACGTGTAGTCAATGCATAATCTGAGTGTACCATCTTTCTTCTTCACAAACAATACTAGTGCACCCCAGGATGATACACTTGGCCTAATGTATCATTTTTCCAACATTTCCTTCAACTGCAACTTCAACTCTACCAACTCAGGTGTGCTCATCATGTAAGGTTCTTTTGATTTTGGAGATTCCCCTGGCACTAACTCAATAGAAAATTATACTTCCCTGTGAGGTGGAAACTCTAAAATCTCTTTGGGAAATACATCCTGAAACTGTTGGAGAACTAGGTATCTACTCAAAACCTCTACATCCTCAACTTCCTTAACCTTGTCACTATAAATGTGCACTACAAATAACACACCCTTTCCTACGATTGTGCTTTGCCTACATTGTTGTCACCATCCTAAATGATGTGGATTTATTCTTTCCCTGTAAGACTCTTGGTTTCCCATTGTCATCAACAAACTCAATTGCTTTGTCATAAAAATCCACCTTGTCTCTATGAAGATACAACCAATCCATTCCCAACAACATACGATATGATCCCAATGGTAATACATCAAATATGTTGTGGTAGGCATACCATTTAAATTAAATGCACAAACTCTTACCTAATGATGAACTTGCTTCCTTTTACCTATAGCCAATTGCACTAACCAAGATTCTGCATGAAATTCCTTACTCAAACCACATGTATCCACCAATTTAGGACTAACATAGCTATAATTAGATCCAGGGTCAATAAAAATAGAAATAACTTGATCACAAAGATTACCGTCCATCTCAATGATAGATTCCTGATGATCTTCTTGTTTGTTATCCAATGTTGCATAAATATTGAAAACACTTTGACCAACATCCCCAACTGTCTATGCCTCCTGCGCACTATATATCTAAGGCCTACCACCCTAATTTTGTGGAAAATCTCTCTTAAGGTTCTCCTTTCTGCATGTCCAACCCTCCAACTAACTAGTACCATCACCTCTATGTTGTTATTGTGTCCCATGTTCCTGTCTAGTTGTATTGAACCTCTTTTGTGGTGCCACATTCTCTTTCTCATCTACATTATGAGGCCTTGCTCTTTTCAGTTGCCATGTATCTTTACCTTTGTCTTTTCCTTTCCATCCTTGTTGAGATTCATTCTTATGCTTTGACTGTTAATAGTAATGTTTCAATTTCCCAAAAACTTCCTCCTATGACTGAGGCTCATCATACTCAATTTGATCTCTAAATTCTAATGGAAATCCATTGACAAATCATTTAACTTTAGCCTTCTCATATTTTAGATATGGTACATACCTCAATATCTCCAGAAACTTAGTCGTGTACTCTTCATCTATCATTAATCCCATCTTTAGCTCATAGAATTATTTGGCCTTATTGTCGTAGTACCTTTCTGACAAGTAATTCTTTCTGAAAAGCCTCTTGAACTCATGCCAACTTAAGTTCTTTTTCATAATGTCTCTGACCCGCTTCACATATTCCCACCAAATATTTGCTTTACCTTTCAAACTGAATATAGTAATCCTAGCCTTCATGCTTTCTGTGTGCTCATGCAACTCAAAGAATTTGTTCATCCCAAGTATCCAGGCCTTTCCATCTTCCGGTTTCTTCAAGTATCCATCCAAAGTAGGCGGCTTTTCTTTCTTAAAATCATCTGGAAAGTATCCCCTATCACTCCTCTTATAAGGATGATAATGATGACAATCATGATGCCTGTCAGAACCAGAACTAGAATAGTACATGTATCCATCACCTCTCCTATCTGAAGTATCCAACAATCTGCCATCTCTAATAGTGTCATCTCTATCTAAAATGTGACCACCATGAGACCTACCACTATATGCCCCATTAGTTATGTCCTCCTGTCCATGGTTTATCTAAAGTGGCCCTTGTCGCTGCAATTCTGACAAACTCTCAAGAAGTATAGCATTAACCTCTGCTTATTTCTCTTGTGCATGTATGATCTTGTCATTTTCTACCTTACAACTCCTTATTTATTCCTTCAAGCTTCTCAATGTGTCTGCCGAATCAGAAGAGTGCCCAACACCATGTTGCTCATATTATTCATAGGGAGAGTCTTTGTAGGCTACCATCTTGCCAGTCATTTTTCTCTTTCTCGTGTAAGGCATACTATGCCAGCTAAACCAAATCACAATAAACCAACGTACCTTAGCAAAATTTGGGGAGGATATCTCATCTACAAGATCATCAAATCAGCGTGATACATGTATACGCATAATCATAACAGCATATAGATATATAATACATGAGCACATAACCATGTAACCATCAGTCTAGCTAGAGTACAGTCATCAATGCATGACCATATTAACTACACATATCATGACCTCATGCATGACAAAAAAAACCATACCAACGTACACTGACATTACGCAAGCATAAACAACATGTAACCAATCATACACTCTGTTAGGGTCCTATATTAATAGGATTCATAATTTTGAATTGGTTGTGGTTGATCTTGTAATATTGTACATACCTTTGCTTTTCTGAAAATGTTTTCCATATTAAAAATTAAAAAATGTAAAGAGGGTATGTCCTAAAAACAATATCAAAGGATAAAAAGAATAAGAAAAGATCAAAAAAGTGAAAATATATGAACCCCAAACAAAAACAGATCATGAAAGTGTGCAAGTCTAAGTGCCACTACTTTTTACTTTATTGTACAAAATAATGGTTGTGTGTAGCTTGTCATAAACGCCACAACCCATGATAGTCAAACTACTTAATCTTGGCTACTTCATGCTTTAAATTTCATGTTTATAGTTATAGAATCAAATATCTTACCAAACTATTTAATCTTGGTAGATCAATAGTTAGGTAGAGAAATAAAATGTGCTCATAAGCTTAATCTGAGCCATTGGAAGATATAAGGATAGAATTAGATAGTTTACTTTTCAAAAGAAAAAGCAAAGAAAGGGTTTGCCAGCTTAAATGCGCCCAATAAAGTGAAGAAAAAAAAATGTTAGGGTAAGTAAAGGGTAAGTAGAAGAAAGGTTGCAGAAGTACAAAGTTCATTGAAACAAAAGCACGTTTATCATGCTTAATCATGTGTTTCAGTGTGTAGGAGCCCAATTCAGCGCTCCAGTGCACAACTAAAGCCACAGTACCCTCTGTAGCCACCATTTACACCAGTTTGCAACCTATACCACCATTTCCATGTATTTTAACAAAAATCCAGAACAACCCTCTCAGTTTAAAAAATTACAGTGAATTCAAGATATAATTAATTAAATTTAATAATTTCCCCTAAATTGAGAATATTTCCCCCCTGAAATACCCAAACCCCTATCCTCCAAACTGCCAATACCCTATCTTTGTATAGACCTATTCAAATCTTCACTTATACAATCTATACAAGCCTAATTCCCACATTTTATCGTCAATATGTCTACCCAGACCTCTCTAGATGTCAGATCGGTCTCAACCCCTCACCTGGACATTGACCATTTGGCCCTAGCAGACAGGGATTTCCAAATAAAGGACGCTGCAACTCCAGCCCACCTTCTGAAGCTCCACTGTTGGAGTAAGGACAGATTTTTGAACCATACAGATGACATCAACCTCTGGGAATCCAATTTACCCAAATACACATTCCCAGAAGTTCACCCTTTCCCAGATATTGTACATTTTTGTCATGCATGTTATATCCCTAGCCAAAGGGCTATTGTTGCCCCAAACCATGAGTTATTATTCACCATTACACCTGATTCAATCAACAAGATGCTTCAAATCCAACCTAGCCCCAATCTAACTCCTCTATCCATTGGACACCTATTAGACTTGTACATTACATTAGACCAGGTGAAATCAAGAAAATCTTCTAGAATTTTATCATTGAAGACCGCCATGTTCCTACAGATACCCCACCCTATGCTGCCACCTTTTTCTCATAGACTGCTAGCCACATAATCACCATCCTCTCATGCATCCTTGGATATACCACAGATGAGCATGTGGATGAGGTCATCTTGACCTTCTTGTCCATTTTTACTCCAAGCAAGCCTCCTACTATCATGTTTGATTATGCTCAATTCATTGCAAACATAATGCATGAACAATTCACTAGACTACCCACTGAAAGAGTTTTCAAAGACTCTTCAGTGTTGTTTCATATGTTCTTGTATTACCAGACAGATAAGTTCCCTTTGAGCATCCAGAAGCTGGATACCAAGGGAAAGGAGAGATCAATCATCTACTGGACACCCTTGGTCCACAAGTTTTCCATAGCATTCACCTACAAAGACTTCATAGACTCCTTTCTATACCCTGTCATGAACATGTTGACTTCTAAGACTCAGCCTAGAATCATCCCAAAGATCAAGAGAGTGCTACAATTGGCAGAGAACAGCAAGGTGGGAGACTGGTACCTTTACCAGAACCACACTGAGATCAGAATCTATGGCTGCCAATTAGCCCCCTATGAGTTTCCCAAATACCTCCCTATGAGGATATTTGCTCTTGAATACTTCATACAAATCATCAACTCTGATGATGTCCACTTCCTAGCTTATAAGAAGAAAACCCAGTTCAAAGTGAAAAACCAATTGGGCCCATTCATTTGCAACAATAGAGAGGCTGGACCAAAGGCTGACAGTTTACTACAAAAGATGAAGTTCATAAACATCTTCATATGGCAGTATGACCCTCAGGGGGTTATAACTAAACTTAGATTCAGGGTCAAGTTGGGAGCATACATCCACCACCCAAGACCTGACATTGAATAGTTTGCTAACCAGGATGAGTGGGTGGAGAACACCTTGATTGATATGGAAAACAATATTGTGGATGTAGAGAACACACTCATTGATCTTGAGAGACAATTTGATCACAACTCTTTCCTACATGTTCCAGAACAAGGGGAACCAATGAACATTCCTCCTGCCCTTCGGACCCCACCCAATGAAGAGAACAATCCTAATAGGAACAGGGAGGAGGAATCTAGCTCTGTAATGGAGATTACTAATGAGCTATTTCAGCCAAGCAAGAGGCCCAAGTTGAATCTTGTCTTTGAACAGGAGGAGAACATTGCTTCAGAGGAAATAACTGACACTGAGGCAATGGGACAGAGAAGTGAAAAAACAGTTGCATCAAGTGAAACACAATAGCCATCAACCTCCAACACACAGATGATAGAGAGACAACAGAATATGGAGGTTTCTTCCCTTGTCAGGCCAGTTGATAAGGAAAAGGATATCAAAGATAGATTCAAAGAGATAAATATGAGGAATGAAAAATTGAAGGTAGAAAAACATGCCCAATACCTCAAGCTTACACCACCAAACCAGAACAGACTAATGCCAGCCTTTGACATCAATGCAGGGAAAATGCAGGTATCAATTTTGCAGCCCACTGTATAGCAACCAAAGACCTCGGTAGATTACAAGAAGATAAATTTTGAGGTATTGGCCAAGGATGTTCGTCCCATTAATCAGATAGAGTTCCACAAATAGGCTGGAGAAATGATTTACTCCACCCTCACATGAAAGGCCATGGAATCCTACAAGCTACAAGAGTCATTGGGCAATGTGAAGGCCAGTAAAAATTGGATAAGGCCGCCTCACAGGCCAAAGACACTAGGATAAAATCCTTGGAGGACTTGATCATTGAACTGGACCATGACCCAAGTGATGTTAAGGCCACAGAGAAATTAATCAAGAAGAAGAATGAGGACATAACAACCCTCAAGAAATAGCTTAAGCTACCTCCTTCACAGCACCCACAGACAAAAGAGGTCCTGGAAAGCCAGACCAATCATGAGGAGATGATGGACCTAGTGGTGCAGTTGAATGACTAGTTGAAGGAGATGGAGAAAGAACTGGATAGCTTGATGCGGCTCAAACAAGCTAGTCTTGATAATGCTCCCGCAACTGTCATTCCAACATTTACTACTATTGTACCTTCTACATTGGAAACATCCTTAGCTCCCACTAGTCCAATGGTCACTGTACTACTGGCATATACACCAACTACATCAGCAACAGGATTGACAGCAATAGGTTCCATAGGTGATGAAGCAAACGGGCTGGTCAAAGCAATGGAAGAAATGGCCATTCAAACCAATGAGATGAACAAAATTAAGGAGAAAGTCACCAGCCTAGAAACAGACTACAAATTGGCCCAAATCATGTATAGAGAAGAACAACAAAAGGCCACAAGGATGACTAAAAGAACCAAAAGCCTAGAGAAAGAGCTGACACTTAATGAACCTCTAGGTCAGGCTAACGAACAACTGTAGGCCAATATCATTGACTCTGCCAATGATATTTGGCCATCCATTCAGGTTATTTTTGAACAGATGAATTTGATAAAGCAGGCTACAGAAGCCATTCAGAAAGTCAAAGAAGAACTTGGAGCTATCTCTATCTTCTTGCATGAAGATATTTTCTTTTCCTAGATTAGTTCTCAATGTAGTTTGAGATATTTTGTAAATTTTTTTGTGTAAATACTTCAGAATTCGAAGTATTGGGGGTGGATTGTTATACATTTGTAGAGTTATTTTGATCTTAAACTTAAGGGTGATTATACCATTTTCAAGTCAACAGATTGGAGCAAGCAATAAAAAGATTGCACTAGAGGATTCATGAGATGAGCTATTGCAGTGAAGTATCTTCTTTCTTTGATTTTGTTACATTCTTATGTGTTTCTTTTTTTTTCCCATAAGGAAAAAGTCGTAATTTCTATTAATGTGGAGAAATTACATTTTGCAGATGTTGTTGCATTCATGATTGTGTTTCAGAGACCTTCCAGAAGAAGCCCCAGTTGTCATGACTCCACACAGGGAGTCCAAGTAACTGTGACTGTATATTCCCTAAACTAGAAGAAACAAAATGTATAACTCATTACATTCCGGCTCTACGCAGAGAGCACTACTAAAGCTGATTTAGCTGCATAGATAATTTAACATAAGATAACAAAAATCAAAAAACTACAAGAAATGGAACCTGATTATATGTGGGTCAGAGACCCATTCCTAAATAATGTCATGATAAGGTCTGTGATAGTGCTGATGGGATGAACCATCAATCACCTCTTGGATCAGCCAGTCATCCCGTTGATTTTGCACTGCTTCTTTGGATAGTTGGTCCACCTCAGTGTTCTGTTCCCTGTAAATGTGGCTACATTTGAAGGATTCAAATGATGTGATCAGTATTTTTGTCTCTTCAAGGATATGCCTCAGAGAGAAAGCATAACAGTGTGTTGAATCGTTCAGCCAGCTGCAAACAATTTGTAAATCCTCAAATAATTGAAGGTGGTTGCACTGTTTCTGTATCGCAAAGTGAATGATATGTTTTGTTGTGCTTAATTTAGCAAAATTATTGGTGCCTCTGCCAAGCTTGATCTGAATTTTATAATAATGATCATCGCTGAGATATAGCAGCGCTCCTCCACCGCATCCTGTTTCTTGGGCAGGGCCATCAAAAAAATCCCAAGGCTTTGATTTGTCCAAATTTAAATGCCTGTTGGTGCGGATGGTATTTTTTGGATCTGCCTCAGGGAGTAATTCGAAATCTGCAATGGTGTGGCTCAGAATAACAGGCCAATGAGGCGCCTTATTTTGGAAAATGACCTGGTTCCGAGCGATCCATATTGCCCAGCAAACAAGCAAAGGCATGTTAATGGATTTACTTGTATGCAAACGGCACCAATCGCTCCACGCCTCCATAATATTCAGGCCCTGCCAGACTTTGAGGGATGGATAGTGAGAAGAAATGTTTTGCCAAAAATATTTAGTAACATTGCAATTTAAGAACAGGTGTTATGTGCTTTCCTCTTCTAAACAGCACAGATGGCATCTGAATGGACCATGAAATGATCGCTTCATGAGATTGGTTCCTGTGGGGATTTTATCGAAGAGTATATTCCACATTAAGAGCCGGGTGCGAGGGGCTGCGCCAAGCTTCCAAAGATCTTTCCAGATGGGGAGGATAGTCGGGGGCTTGAATGCTTCCATGAGTTTTAAGTATCCCAATCTGGGAGAGTATAAGTCGTGGTTTGCGATTGCCCAAATAATGTCATCGAGGCCTTTAGTGAGTCTGACGTGCACCAGCGTGAGAGCGTCAGTAAAAGCCCTCCATTCATGTTGCCACTGTTAGGGAATCTCTAATGTGTGGGGGGTTGCCCAAGCCTGTTGCAGAAAGGTGGAATTCACGCTATCTTCAATGTGCTTCATATGCGTAATGCCTCTGTTATGAAGGTGCATTATTAGTCCATCAGATAACCTGTGCGAATTGCCGCACCCCACCCACGGATCCACCCCAATCCTTACACTATTTCCTTCTTTGATGCACCAGGTGATACCTTCCCGTAATAGAGGTAGAGATTAGAGGACCACTTTCCAAATGTTTGATATATTGCGTCCAGGGTCGTGTTGTTGACGGAACCAATCCATGAGGTGCATTGGTTTGATGTATTTACTCTGAGCAACACGAGACCATAGACTTTCTGTGGTCAAGAGATTCCAACCGAGTTTGGCTGCCAGAGCCTTGGCAAAGAGATCGAGATTCTTTATGCCCCATCCGCCCCAACGTTTGGGTCTAGCAATGGTGACCCATTTCACCCAGGCAAATTGCTTCCCTGTGTGATGACCTTTCCATAAAAAACTGGCACAAATATTTTGTAATCTGTTTAGGATGTCGCGCGGTATCCAAGCCAAGGTCATCTAGTATATTGGAGTGGCTTCAATAACAACCTTTATGAGAGTCAATAGACCGGATCTTGAGAGATATCTGTGATACCAAACCAGCAATCTTTTCTCCACCTTTTCTATTAACCAAGTCCAATCTGCAATCCGGTAGCCAAGGGGTTTTAGTCTGTACCCCAGATATTTGATGCCGTTAGCTAGTGATAATGAGCTGAAGGGGAATCGACGAAATGCATATGTAGATTCTTGTTGTGAGCAGCCGACAGCCGTGATGGTAGATTTGCTTTCATTTATCTGCATGCCTGTGGCCTATTGGAAGAGTGCAAATATATTCTGGAGAGAAGTGGTGTCACCTATGCATCCATTAAGAAAAATGAGAATATCATCAACAAATAAAAGGTGAGATAGATAAAAATTATCAGAGATATTGATGCCATTGATCTGGTTCCTATCCCGGGCAAATGTGATGAGTCTACTCAAGCCTTCCATAATGAGAAGGAATAGAAGTGGAGATAAGGGGCAGCCTTGCCTAAGCCCTCTTTCTGAGGTAAAGAAAGATGTGGCCTCACCATTGAGAAGGACGCTATAGGATACATCGGTAATGTAGCTCATTATCCATTTAATGTAGTTATAGGGAAAGCCAAGGTGTGTCAAAAGCAGCCTGATGTAGAGCCAGTTGGCTCTATCGAAAGCTTTGGAAAGGTCTACCTTTAATATCAGGCCCTTTTTTTTTTGATATGAAGAGAATGTAGGAGCTCTTGAGCTGTAGCAATGGCCTCATGAATCTGCCTGTGATTAAGGAAAGCGAATTGCTCAGGGGATATGTGGCGAGATAAAATAGGCTTCAGACGATTGGCGATAATCTTGGCAATAATTTTATAAAGGCAGTTGCAGAGGGATATGGGGCGGAAGTCATCAAAAGAGGTCGGATGATTGGCTTTCGGGATAAGGGCAATGAAAGTGGATTTAATAGCGGATGATATTCTGCCATTTCTTCTGCAATGCTCAATAATACTGAGAAGATCATTGCCCAGAAGATCAAGGAAAGCAATAAAAAATTCGATGGTCCAACCATCAAGGCCAGGGCTTCGATCTTTCTTGAACCATTTAATGGTGGCTTCGAGTTCTTCCATGGTCACTTCCTTTGTGAGATCCTCTGATTCTTCTTGTAGAACAAATCTGGGAAATTTTTCAGCCACTCTCATAATCTCCAGGATATTGGCCTCTCTGGGAGCTGTATAGATGCCTTTGAAATGATCGATAGCTATTCTGGCTAGATTCCGCTAAGATGAAATCAGCTGATTCTGTTCATCCCTTAATTCCCATATAGTGTTGATAGCTTTGCGTCCATTGGCAAATTTATGGTAGAATTTAGTGTTGTCGTCCCCCTCGGTGAGCCATATAGCCCTGCGTCGAAGCCACCAACTTGCTTCTCTATCCTTCAGAATCTGTGATCGTTTGGCTACAAGGGAGTTATATTGTTCTTTGCTTTCCACGTTAGGGAAGATACCATCAGTGGAGTCCTCGTATGATGCAATGATCCTCTTTGCCTCCTTCAGAGTATGGTCATCGCGGATGTGCTTTTGGTGAGCCCAATTCTTGGAGATTCGCTTGAGTTCGGATAGTTTCCGAACAAAACTGGCAGTATAGTCTTCATGTTCCCTGATGGGATTGTTCTGCCAATAATCAGAAACCAGCTAAATGTAGGGGGGGTCCTTCAACCATGAGGAATTAAATTTGAAGGGGCTCTTTATCTTGTTATAGATGTCGACCATCTCCAAAAAAATAGGGCGGTGGTCCGAGATGCCCCCGGAGCCGACCCATTGCCTTATGCGTGGAAGTCTGTTATATAGAGATTCCTTAAGCAAAAATATATCTAATCTTCTGGCCAAGCTCTGTATTCCGCTTCGATTGTTAGACCAAGTGTGCTGTAACCTAGCAGTGGGTATGTCTACCCAATGATGCTCCTCCAACATATTGGATATGGTATCCGAGAAAGTGTCAACCTGGGCAGAGTGCCCCCACGATTCGCAAAAGCCCAAGGTGAAATTTAAGTCGCCACCGAGAATTATATTGTCCTCCTTTAATAAGTCAGATTCTAAAAGCGCACTCCAAAAAGCAGCCCTGTTAGAACATGGGCCATAAACGTTGATGACACGAAGGTCCATATTCATGGAGAGAACATAAACGTCCAGGCCGATGAAACCTCTGTCGCCCCAAGTGTTCTGGATCTTGATAGCTCTGTTGTGGATCCCAATAGCTAATCCAACCGATCTCCCCGATGCGTCTATGGCATGAAAAGTCCAATTAGGCATCCAGGAGTTGAGAGACTAGACTAGGGTGTCAGCGGGACATAGGGTCTCTTGTAGAAAAATAATTTCAGGATGAGATGTAGTAAGCAATCTCCTAAGAGCTAGTTTTTTGGGGGAACTAGCAAAGCCCCTGTAGTTGAATGAGAGTACTTTCATGTAGGATGGGGGGCAGGGCCATTCTTCACTCTAAGGGCCCGGAGGATGGTTTGCTGACGCCCAATGGCTACTTCAGCATCAGCTGTGTGTCTGGCTTTTGTAATGCGAGATGGACGACCCCGAGAATGCTTATGGGGCACAGGAGCAGATTCGGTATCAAGACCAATAGCATCGAAACCACTATCTTTTGATCTGGATCTGAGGGGATATCGAGGGGATGTAGGGGGGGATGGGGCATGGAAGGTGGAGATGGAGGAGGTGATCAAGGAGGGAAAACTCGGGGATATGGCGGGAGATGGGGTCGGAATGGAACAAACAAGAGGGGGAGAGGTAAGGGGCGCAGAGAAACTGAGGGGAGCCCCCGAGAGATTATCAAGTGAGCAGCATGGCGGGCATGTGCTCTGATGAGACGAAGAGCCAACAACAAAAAGTGATTCCGGATGAATGTAAGTGGAAGTGTCATTCGAGACCGATGTTACCTTGCCCAGCGGAACAAAGTCTATGTGCGTAGGATTTGGCACTATGCGAATAGAATGATCGACTGAGATATCCGAAGGTTCGTGTGTAGCATCTGCATCCAAATTATGCTTTGTCTGAGGCTTCTCAGACAGTGGCCGAGTGTGAAAGTGCGAGGGGTGTTTAGTGGCCTCATCCTGATTAGTCTTCTTTCCCTTGTGAAGAAGTGGGCAATCCCGGTATAGATGACCAACTTGGTGACATCTTCGGCACCTATACGGGATCCCTTCATAATCAATAATCTGTTTGCATGCTGAGTCCTACCAATGTATAGTAATATGTTCTTGTAGACCACCCCTGGTGTCCAGGTTGATGAGAAGGTGAGCATAAGACATCACACCAGATTGAAGAAAGGATCTATCATAGTCCAAGAAGGTACCCATTGCATTCCCGATTCTTCTGAAGATGTCTTCAGACCAATACTGTAATGGGAGGCCTGAGAGTTGAACCCATATAGGCCCAATACCAATCTACTCAGTTTCGGGGTCAAACATGGGAGTCCAGCATTTAAGGAGAACTGGAGGATGTTCAAAATGTCATTATGAGGACAAGACCCAATTAGTATGGTCGGCATGAATGAACCTTAAAGCAAACCATCCTCTTACTAATGTCTATACAAAGGGGGCGTCCTTTAGATGATATCCCCAAACTTCAGATGCCCAGGCCTTCAAATGAGAAGCCGAGTATTTCCGTCCCCTGATGCGGCCCACCAGGACTTTGTCTGCATGATCCATGATTTCACCCCACTGGATGTCCTCCTCAAGTCTGAGGAAGATATCTTCTACTTTGGTCTTGAAACATCTGTATTTCTTCTTAGGGTCAGGAGCCAGAGATGAGCTCCGAGCTCGATTTGATGTCGGGGAGGCACCAGAAATGGGAGGAGGGATAGGGTTAGGTGAAGAGGGAAATGCGCATCCACCGGGGAAGTTCAACGGATCAGAGAGGGGAGGATAGCGTGTGAAACGACCTAGGGGAGGATCGGAAAACAGAGAGTCGACGACAAGATTAATGGGGGGCGGAGCAGTAGAAGAGATCCTCAAATCAGAAGCAGAGAGGGGGTCGGAATGGGGTATAGAGGGAGCATGGTCCACCACAGATCCAAGGGTCGCCGAAAAGAGAGGCAGCAAGGAAAGTGCTGGCCTGGAAGAGGTCATCGGGGTGCGCCAGATAGAAACCCCTTCCAATGGGTCTGCTGAGTAGTCAACAGCTTCAAGGTCCTCCATAATGTCAGAAGATTCCCCAGAACAGCAGAATGTTCAGAATGCAGTTACCTAATAACCAGGCCGTGAAGTAACCACCGAGACAGTTAGTACCAGGTGTGTCAACAATGAAAACCCTAGTCAGGACCCCAGGAGCCTATCGCAGTAAAATCGAGACGGCCAACAAAATACGAGAGGAGATAGGGGCGCCTGGAGGATGCTGATGCCAAAGGAGGTTCACAGATTCGGAAACCTGCAGGAAAACTGTAAACCCTAGCTAACCAAAACCGTCGCGTTCGAGACCCTCCCACTCCATCGTCGTCGTATATTAAAAAACCAACATTCTTATGTGTTTCATAAACTTAATTGTTTTCTAAATTTGAATGAATTAACTGGGATATCACTCAGAATTTGTTTAAGTACACTCTGTTTTGCATAGTTAGTCATTTATATGTTTTCCTTTGATAACCAGATTTGAGAACCCTTAAATGCTCTCCCATCCCAGTTGACCTCTTTCATTATCTTCATGATCCGGCCTAGGGAACCCTTAATTGCTCCCTGGATCCAATTGGAAACCATTTCACCTTCTAGCCTTTGAGATCTGTAGTAACTCCTCTATCTTGCCCTCTAGACACTATTTTTAAAGCTTAATCCAGTCTTGTTTGTCTGACATTTGACCCCATAGCCCAATGGTAAAAGACAATCCTTTTTCATCTAAGTAAGTGATCCCGCCACCCAAATTTAAACCAAAACCCAAGCACGATCATAACTAGCCTAAAATTAATTAACTAAAACAAAGTTAAATTATAAAGAGAGAGCTTTCTCTGAGATTAGGAAGGCTAGGTCCTGATCTCCAAAAATGGTTAGTGGTTACCTCTATCATTTCTTTTTCTGACAACTTAGAGGAAATTTTGGAGTGATAACACACTCATGACGACATACTTCAAAACAACAACATCCTCTTTCACATGGTGACATCACTACAACCATGACTGACACCATGCATATGCAACAAGCACATAGACCACAAGGATGATTAATCACACGTGTAAATGACATGAATGCATGACCAACACACTGACCATCCAGTCCGAGGGGTGAACCATGCTCTGATACCACTTTATAACACCCTCCTCCCACATCTACTCAATTAATCGGCCAACTAGGGTAAACATGTGATGAGAGGCTACTATGATTGGATTCAAACTCCTATATGACCTTAAGGAAGTGGAATCAATGAAAACACAACATAAAAACCTTCCACATTAGCTACAAGACTCTTATGAACCATCCCAACCACTCAG
Organism: Pinus taeda; assembly: GCA_000404065.3. Lineage (NCBI taxonomy): Eukaryota > Viridiplantae > Streptophyta > Pinopsida > Pinales > Pinaceae > Pinus > Pinus taeda. The sequence continues at coordinate 87,678 of APFE031015229.1, forward strand.
GTAGCTAGCCCCTGGGTCCTACTGGAATTTTTGGCCACTTGACCTGTGGACACTCCCATGTTATAGGCATGTCAGCGTCCAGGAGGCTCTAGATGCTCTCGTGACAAGGCATGCCAGCATTCAGGGACTATTTTACTCAGTGCTATGCCAGCGTCCCCAGGATTTGAGCCACATTGTCAGGCCAAGAGCCCAAGTCGTTGCCTAGAATTGTATGACACCTTCAAAATAGTAATATAATAGGGAAATAATGAAGCAAAATTAAATACCTGAACAAGCCCTTAATCGGACCCCTACTAGCCATGACAATGATTTCATCAAACATATCACAAATATGTAATTTACAGGTCTAAATAATATATTTAAGCATAGGGATCTCATACTTATATGAGAATCATTCAGAACCATTGTTCCCTCATGTCATTTGTTGCATTAACATCTATTAGTTCATAGATACATTTCCCATTCATTTACAAGTAAAAACATGATGAGAGACATACATAGTCACTGTCATAAAACACGTATATAACTAGTATAATAGTAACAAAAAGACCAATGAAATCATAGCCATATGACCAACATATAAACCAGTATAATACTCATAGAAATACAAGGATAAATAATCTCATATTGATGATGAAAAATCTAAACGCAGGATGGGACTGCCACATTCCACCCGACCGTAGAATGGTTGAGCCAAATCTCTCTTTAGCGATTCACCCACATTCCATATTCCAAGCATGAATGTGGGACTCAAACGAAAAGAACCAACCAAGGCATCCCAAGGCTAAACCACCTCACCCTCATTAATAGAAACCAGGCTTTACCATAATCCATATCAGATCACTAGGCCACCACAATGAACATGTAATAACAGGCTTTATCATGATCTCCACTAGATCACTAGGCCAAAAAAGCATCGATGCCACCAAATTTCTCCACCTACACTGCGAGAAATTTTCTTATCTCCTAGTCTCTCAGGCTTTACCGCAATCCACAGTCTAATCTAGAGATCACTAGGCCCTAAACTGAGACACCTCCCTCTAGGCTTTACCGTATATCCCACCATTCACAGCAAGGATTCCTAGGTCTAATCAAGGGAAACCACCTCTAGGATTTACCACATATCCTGCCATTCAACAATAATGATTCATAGGCCCACCGAGGCAACACAATCTTGGATTTACTGCAGCCCACAGTATGGATCAGTGGTCACTAGGACAGTGGCTTTACCATGATCCATAGTCCATTTCAGGGACCACTAGGCCATGTGCTTTATCATTTGGATATCTATCTCACTCAGCTTTGAATCCATCTCAACCAAAACATGAGAACCCCATCATACCATGGCTATCTAGAAATGGCAAGGCTAGGCTGAAAACACTATCACACCTAGCAAAACCCATGTCATAACAACAATGCAATACCATGCATGTCAAATCTAGCAAGGAATATACACATGAAAATTGATACCTGCAAAGAATATTGTTGTAGATGCTTGATCCTGCTCTTCCTTACTTGATCTATGATTCCTCTTTCCTTCTTTGCCTTTCTTGATTCAATGCCAAGGTGCTCCAAGAAAACTCTAAGTGTCCAAGAGTGGGAGAGAGAGAGAGAACAATGAGAGAGCTCCAAAATTGAACTAACAAAATGTTAGAAACTAATCCTCATAATCCTTTTTATCAATTAGGCATCTATTTTCTTCATTGTCCATTATTTTCCTTCAATTTCCTCCTCACATGCAACCTGTGACCTTCCACCTTCCTTTTCTCATAATTTCCATTACTTTCATAAATAAATGTGCCAAAAATGCCATTTTGCCTTTCCAAATCCTTAGTCATTGCCTTTGCCAATTTCTTTAGCCATAATAAACCAAATTAACACCCACTATGATGTTTTGCCCAACATTCAGCTTCGAATAAGTTTCCCATCAACCGTGGTTATTATTTTTCCTTTATTAGCATTTACTAAATGGAAGTTTCACCAGGGTTGTTACAATTCTAACCAAATTTTGCAGGCTCTCAAGTAACAAAACCTCTCCTAGAAATTCCAATTTTGTTTCATATTCTAAATTTGATATGGATTAGGGCTAGTCTTCCTCAACTTATATGAATAGTCATAAGAGAAAGTCCCAACCAAAGAATTTCCTCGTCTTTCAAAATATGATGACCCTAGTTCCTTTAGGATCCTAGATGATTTATCAAATGCATACTACCCTTCATCCTCCCTAAATATAAATAAGGGCTCTTCAAGCTCCTTAGTTAGTATTTATAGGGGTGGTTCACATAACTTAAGACCAAGGGAAGGGCCTCTAATCTTGGATACAAGCCCTTCAAGAGGATTGGGTTTAGATGTGATGAAGGATTTGGGGCGCCTGTCGATGGGAAAAAAGTGTGCCTTAAGTCTAGTCCATGAACATGTCGAGAAAGAAATTATCTAATGGAGACAAAACTCGATAAATGGGGTCTTTAGAGAAAGTCGTCCCCTTTCCATTATTCCCCGGTGAAGATCCTCTCCATGAATGTGTGAGGGATAGGAGGCCTCACCAAAAGATTGGCCTTAAAGAGGTTAATTGATCTGGAATTACTTGATGCTTTCCTACTTCAAGAAACAATAGTGTTAGGAATTCCTTTACTATCAAGGCTATCAAAATTTCCAAGAGGGTGGGATTTATTTTCAATTGACTCTAAAGGTTTATTTGGTAGGATTATTATAGGTTGGAACTAGTCACTGTCCCTTATTAACTCTTTTTCTATTTCTTTTCCCTTTGTATAGAATTATTTATATGAAGTTTGGGGATTTCAATCACCCTTCGAAACATCTATAGTCCTTATTATGATAAGAAAACTTATTCAAATAATCTTCTTTAGTTTTAAGTTTGAAATTACTGTATTTAGTCTTTGGGGGAATTTAAACTTTACAATGCACCTGGATTTGAGATCTGGGAAAATAATGTTAGGTTGGATAACTTGGCTAGTTTTTCCTCAACTTATTAGAAGTGGCGCATCTAGTTGATGTCGAGGCTTTGGATGCCAAACCCAACTTGAATAATAATAGAGAAGGTTATCATGGGATTCTAAAGAGGTTGGATAGGTATCTTACCCATGAGGATATTTTACAACAAGTTCAGAGGGTTTGCTCATGGGTATGCAGTAACAATTTTTCAAATCACTTCCTAAAGTTACTTGAAATTAATCATCCTATTCAAAAATCAGAGTCTCCCTTTAAGTATAATCTACGATTGTTCTTGGAGGATGACTTCAAGGAACTAGTAAAAGATTTAGTTTTGTTTTGATCCCTTCATTAGATTGTGTGTCTATGATGGTTTTTATATAGAATTTAAAGAAGGTGAAAGAAAAGGTTTTTGGATTTGGATCACTTAAGTTTTGAAACAAATCTTAAAGAAGTGGGGGACTACCCAACTTTATTGTTCCATGGTTTAAAAGACAATATTCTTAGTGTGGAAGATTTTGAAGGTTGTGTCCTTATTTCCCAAGATGTTGAATGATGATTGTGTGAGAAGCTTTACAGGCCAACAATAGTGGAGGATCTTCTTGTTATTTTATGTTCTTTCATAAAGGATAAATTCCCTAGTCTACATGGCTAGACAGTGGAATATTTTCTATATTTCTTTGACTTATTTTAATGTGACCTTATTTGGTTAGTGGAAGAAGTAAGGTTTATGAGGAGGGTTGCAGAAAAAATTCCTAGCTCTTATTTTGAAGGTTTATTATCTCATTTCCTTTGATGAATTATGTCCAATATCCCTATGAAAAAAAATATATATAATATTATTTTTAAAGTCATAAAGGTAAGGTTGAAGTTGGTACTTTCATACTATGTGTCAGTAAACAATTCGACTTCATAGAGGGAAGAAAAATTCTTGAGGTTATTGGGTCCTCTCAAGAAGGAATGCATTCAATAAAGGTCAACTACCTTCCAACAATGGCTCCTAAGGCCAATATTTCCAAGGTGTATGATAGAGTGTCTCAGCTTTACCTTCACTTGTTATGAATCCATCTTGGGTTCTCCTTACCTCTAGTTCAGTGGATAATGGATTGTGTTTCTATTGGCAGTTTGTGGTGCTTATCAATGGATCAACATCATCATTTTTCAAACTTAAGGAGGCTCCAATGGACTAATACAATGCTACCACCCTACCACCTTACCTCTTCTTCTTGGTAGTTAAGGGAAAGAACTAGGAAATTCATGAAGATGCTAGAAGAAGTAGGTTTTTGGTAGGTATTGAAATTGGAAGGAACCTTACACAATCTTAATTGTTTTTTGTGGATGATGGGTTGAGTTCTTGTTTGACTATTGGTAGGGATTGTTCTACTCTCATAGATATCTTGCAACTTTTTAATAAGGCCACATATATGGAGGTGAATATTTTTAAGTAGGCACTATACATAGCTAATAGAGTGATGAACTCTTGGTCAAATTAAAGGCCCTTTTTCCTTTCTATCCATTAGAGAAATTTTGAGGTCTAAAATGGGCCTACTAATAAATATTATAAAATAATAGTGGAAATAATAAAATAATATTAGATTACATCATTAAATTTTAGAGGGAAAAAAGAAAAAACTACTTTTTCAACTCGTATTTTATACGTATCTCCCTATGTTTTACTCAAACTTCAAGTGGGAGCACTCGTTGGATGTGGAATTTAATTCCCCATCCAAGGAATACCCATGTTGCATACTTTCGATGGACCTTGCTACACGAAAATTGACAAATACATGAAAAAACATGATTACAATAAAGTTTTCCATGTATTTATCATTTTTCATGTAGTAGGGTCCATCAAAAGTATGCAACATGGGTACTCCTTCTATGAGGAATTAAATTATGCAACCAACGAATGCTCCTCTCAAAATTTGAGTAAAACCCTAGGGAGATAAGTTGAAAAAGTAGTTCTTTTTATTTTTTTATTTTTTTAACTTTTTTTTTACCTTTTTCCTACAAAAATGGTGAATCATCCCCCATGGTTGACATCATCATATTGAATCCTATTGGTTCTTATAAAGTTGATTTTGGTTGTACATTTTTTTTTTAGGCCCATTTTTTACTTCAAAATTTCTCTAATGACCACAATCTTTATGGAGGTCTCAAATACTTAGGGTTCAACTAAAAACCAAATGTCTATGTCAAAGCTAATTAGTTATGACTATTATCAAAAGTGAAGAAAGAATTACCCTTTTGTATAATAAATGGTTGTCGAGAGGTAACAAAATTTTCCTTGTCAAATCTATTTTGGAAGCAATCCTTGTCTATTAGGATACGTTGACATCCAGCCTAAAAGGGGTCCTCCAAAACATCATAAAATGTTGATTCTAACTCATATGGTGGGGAAATTCACAATATAAGGGCTCTTAGTGGATAAGCTGGAAGAAGTGGGCTTAGCCTAAGGCTATGGGTAGTTGGGTTTTAAAGGATTTAAACCTTTTTGGGAAAGCCCTTGCAGCAAAATTAATTTAGAATTTTTTCTCAAAGAAACACCTATGGAAACAAATCCTAGTATAAAAGCACGTAGTGCTAGAATATTTGATCCATTGGATCAAGAAGGAGCATTAAATCTTACATAATGCTTCAAATCAATGGAAGGCTTTGTTCTTGGATTTTCCTATTCTGGGGTCGTTCTCAGCTTGGAAGGTAGGTTATGGTTTTGATGTAAAAGTGGGAATGAATGCAATTAGGGGCTACAGCCATAAAAGAAAAAGAAAAAAAGAAAAAATCCAAAGGCAATTTTGCTTCTCCAAAATTTGGGGACAGATGCTTTGAAGCAAGTAGCTAATCAGCCTCCAGTACTATGACATTAGCCTCTAGTACAACAGCGTGAAAGATATGTTGTGCATCATCTCGTACTGCGTTTTCATCATTCAAGTTTAAAATTGTCATCATTGTCCTTGAAGCAGAGTTTTCTTTATATTGGGAGCTTAGCACATCACACTAACCTCCAAAAATATATACAATAGTTACTTGTCCCACCGAGGCCTTTTGAACGCCAAGAAAGGTTTGTCATGCAAAGTATGCAAGGGGTGTTGCACTTCTACCAAGGCATCAAATTTTGATGAGGAATCAAGGTTTTTAGCACTTTTGTCCATGTAGGAGGTCTTTTGTGAATATTTGGATCAACTCCAAATCATTTTTCTTAGTCAGAAGATCAGTGTTTTGTTAAGTCATGAAGATGGAGGTGTGTTGCGCAACTACACCGCGCTTCTACTGCAAGAAGAAGGTTTGGGGTTTGAAGGTTTTTGTTCAGCGTAGAAGTGTTCTCATGGGTTTCAAACGTTGTATGGATCATTCCATGCCATCCTAGTATCCTCAGCATGTTAGATGATGTTCGGAGATAGTATAAGCTTGGAGCGTTACGCTTCTATACTACGTTTTCACATAGTGATTGTATTTTCACCATATCTCTTAAACCCTATACCCATTTGCCATGAAATTTTTGCAGTAGATGCATGGGGGGGAGATGAATAAACGCACTTAATTTCAGGTAAAAATGCTTCATGTTTTTTGAGAAACAAGCCACTGTCATCTACATCCATTTTTGGATTTTCTCGAGATCCACGAGTCGGATCTGGCTCAAATTTTATGTGGAGAAGGGTTATAATGATATTAACTTTTTGTCAAAAAAAAAGCTCAATATGGCTTACCATTTAGGAGATATTCAAAAAATACAGTTGCTATGTTTTTACACTGCGCTTTTGGACAGTGAATTGTTTGACGATCAAATTCGACTCCAAAGCTTCCAAAATCGATTTTGAAGATTTTTACAAGTGTCCTTGAGCCTTAGGATGCTGAATATATAGATAATTTTAAATATTAAGGTTTTGGTTATGCATTAAGTTGAGGGTTATAGTAGGTAAATCGCTTCCTAGTTTTTAGCATAGTAAGTCTACATTTGTTGCATCTAGCTTATTACCATTTCTCCTTTGGGAAATTTGGTTCTGCTAGGTGGAAACTTAATTATTTTGATCTATATATTCTGGAAATATCATAGTGAAAAGGATTGGTCAGGTTTGAGAAGAAAGAACACTATGCGTATTGTATTTTTTATTTTATAGTGAATGAAAGACAAAGGTGTGATTTACAGGGTTCTTGTGTCATTTCTTGATGGTGTTGTGCTTTTCTCATGTTGTAAGTTTGCCTTATGTTATTTCCATGCCATGAATGTACGTCTTCATGTTTGGTTGAACCAAAATTTATCTCAGAATTCATTTTAAAACGCTCTGATGTAGTTTTCCAAGCAGTCTATGTTTTCTTCTTAATATAGCATTTAGAATCCATCCTATATTTTTATGCTCTATATGTTGTTTTCATCATTCTTATACTCACCCTCCTACATCAAATTAATTTGATAACACCACTAGGACTACCTACCTCACCCCTATATAAGACCCCTCATCTCTTCATCCTATCACTAGAAACATAATCAACTTGACATGACTCCATGCCCAATGGATCAGTGTTTGTTCCTACTAGCAAGCCTTTAAAACTTATACCCCACTAAGCACCATACCTAGCCTAATATCCAAGTGATTTAACATTTCAAATAGAGATATCCCTCTCTAAAGTTGGAAGGGCTATGTTCCAACTTCCAAGTGGTTTTTGGTTACCTCTGAGTTTCTCTTTTCATCCTAGGGAAATTATGGAGTGCTAACATAGTGTCATTGTTGCCGAGGAGTGAAAGGTTCCATATTCCCCAGGAAAGAATCCTAAATATAATATTTTACTTTTGATGGTAAATAGAAGGCAAACACATTAAGGTTTTACCATTCACCTCGAGACTCCAATCAAGTTTCAACCTGATCCAAAGACTCCACTGGCAGCAAGATCCAGAAATCAGGGTATTACTGTCAACTCTATTGGCTCAAGATGAGTTCTATATCTGCAAGGTATGCTCCTTTAAAATGATAACACATTCCAAGTTTTCCAAATCACATGCCTCATGTATATTAGCAAACTTCTTTTCCAAAATTCAGAGATCAGCTAGGATATGATGTTGGTCTTCATTTGGTGAAGTTTCACATGCATGTTTTTAAGCTAAAGGTTGTTTTTAACGAAGATGTTCATGGTTACCTTGGAGAGAAAGGAAAGATCATGGTATGAATGACTGCCATTTACTAGTCTATATTCCCTTAAATATTTTCATTTAGTATTGTTTGAGAAATACAAATAATCTCATCTTTCTTTGTCATTGGTTGAGAATTCTATGACCATTTTCAGGATTTCATTCAAAATCTGGAAAATTCTTATGGCGATGAAGAGTTTATGGATGAAGAAATCCTGGAAGATTTGAACGAGAAGCCTTTTCATCACCAAGAAGAAATGGTAGCTTCTCTCTTGGATGAAAATGAAACTGAGCAGGATTTTAATGATGATAGTCATATTCCATCCTCTGATGTTGATGAAAATTTGCAGCAGTCTTGTTAGTATTTTGTGATCAAAAGTATGAGGATAGTCATTCATATGTTTCTTCTGTTTGTTCATTTCCTGAATCTTTGATTCAAGAACAAATTGATCAGAATTAGTTTTCTGAAGTAGAAAGTGTAGAAGCTTTAGACACTCAAACATCACATATCATAAAGCTTGAAGAAAGAAACAACCCAGTATATGACTCTCTTGAAACAAAAACATATGAAGATAATGAAGGTCATAGACTACAAATTCAATCAAATATGATATTTTGTCAAGAAATTGTTTATGATGAGTCTCATAAAAAACATTAAGTTTACTTTAAATAAAGATCTCATGCCCACACATGATAGTCATGGTTTACAACTTGGGAGAAATAATGAGGAAGAAAGGGTTGTTTAAAATCCCTTTGAAAATGAAAATATTATTCAAGATGATACATTCTTTGAAGTGATAAATTCTGATATTTTGAAAAAGCAAATTGATTTCCCTGATGACTTGAATGATGAAATAAACATACCGGATATAGTTGTTCCGATTAAAGCTTTTCATGAGTATTCAAAGTTTTTACTTGTGGATAGTATGAATGAAGATTCTATCAAACAAATTATTATCTTTTATTTTGTCAACGATTATGGGTTTCATACCAAAAGTAGTGAGAACATAGGAAAAGTCATTCAAGGTTCAAAAAATGAGAAGTCTAATGAAGAAGAACAATTAGCCATTATACTTGAAGGTTTCTCCCTTCTTTTTGTTGATCATCAAGAAAAGGTAATCATTCATGATTATCAATATCCTCTTGCTGGCAATTTGTCATAGTCATTAATGAAGGTATATTTTGCAGCATTCCTACACTAAAAATATTAGTCTCAGTTACAATTTGATTTGCCATTCTATTATTTTTTATGCATGGTCAAGGAAAGTGTGAGCAGAATTCAAGTAAGTGGCCATATTCTTTCATGGTCACACTGGCTCTTTGACTTTACATGAATGAGCATCCCATGTTTCGGTTTAGTAAGTAGGTGTGAATAAACAGTGTGCAATCAATTTTAGCATTTGGTTTTCTGCCTTTTAAGTAGTTTGTCGATGTCAACCTTCAACTTTCAACTTGAAGCTTCAGTAGGGATTTGCAATGTGATTATTTTCAAATCAAGTTCGTGTGCAGTATTGAATTGGTTTCAGTTACCAATTGGAGAAGGTTTCAAAACAAAAATAGGTAACAGTTTGTGAAATTGAGGTTGGGGTGAGCCCAATGGTCAGGCACATGGTTTGCGGTGTTCTTGGCACCTCATAGGGAGGATGTCATCCCCATAGGATCTAGTGTTAGTATCCTATAATTATAACAGTAAGAAAACAAGTTTTGTCTTTCAAAGTGTTTTGGAAAATGTACATAGATCTTACTATGATCTTGTAGAGATCAAGATTTTAGTCTTAACATAGAATAAAAAATTCATTATGAAATGTAATTATGTCAAAAAGTGTGAAGGATCATGAAATAGTCATTGATATGCTAAGAGGTCTAGTTAAGAGAGTCTAGGGTCATGAGCCATTCAAGTCATGACTGGGGGTATGATGGTCCCAGTCTTGCATCATTAGGATGAGCTAGTGACATCTTGTCAAGTATTTTTGTAATCAAATCGACATGTACTATGACATCAACCTCCATTAAAACAGTTTGAAAGATCTATTGCAAATCCTCTCTTGTTGTGTTTTCATAATTCACGTTTAAAATTGTAATCATTGTCCTTGAAGGCAAGATTTATTTATATTTGGAGCTCAATACATCACCTTGACCTCCAAAAATATATGCAGTTGTTACTTGTCCCCTCGAGGCCTTTTGAACACCAAGAAAGGTTCATTGTGAAAAGTCTGCAGGGGGTGTTGGGCTTCTACCAAGGCATCAACTTTTGATAAGGAATCAAAGGTTTTGGCACTTTTGTCCATGTATGATATATTCTTTGAATATTTTGATAAGCTCCAAATCATTTTACTCAGTTGAAAGGTCAGTGTTTGACCTAGAAGTTTTCTCGTGGGCTTGAAATGTTGTATGGACCATTCCATGTCATCCCAGTACCCTCAACATGTCATATGATGGTCGAAGGTAGTATAAGCTTGGAGCGCTGCATTTTCACATAGTCACCATATTTTCACCATATCTCTTAAACCTGGCACCCATTTTCCATGAAAATTTTACAGTATATGAATGGGAGTGAGATGAATAAACTCACTTAATTTAAAGTCAAAATTCTTCACGGTTTTCAAGAAACGAGCCACGTTATCTACAACCATGTTTGGATTTTCTCAAGATCCGTGAGTCGGATTTGGCTAAAACTTTGTGTGGAGAAGGGTTATAATTATATTAAATTGCTTTAAAAAAATAATCTCAATTCAGATTACCTTTTAGGATATATTAAAAAAATGCAGTCACTGCGCTTTCGGATAGTCAATTGTTTAACCATCAGATTCGACTCCAAAGCTTCCAAAATCGATTTTGAAGATGCTAAAAAGTGTCTTGGAGCCTTAGGACATTGAAGATATAGATCATTGTAAATATTTAAGGTTTTGGTTATACATTAATTTGAGGATTACAATAGGTAAACTGCTTCCTATTTTTTAGCATAACAGGGCTACATTCGTTGCATCTAGTTGATTACCATTTCCCCTTTAGGAAATTTGGTTCTGTTAGGTGGAAACTTAATCCTTTTGATGTATATATTTTTTAAATATCATAGTGCAAAGGGTTGGTCAGGTTTGAGAAGAAATAACACTGTGTATATTGTATTTTTTATTTTCCAGTGAATGAAAGACAGAAGTGTGATTTACAGGGATTCTTGTGTCAATTCTTGATGGTGCTATTATTTTCTCATGTTGTAAGTTTTCCTTATGTTATTTCCATGCCATGAATGTATGTATTCATGTTTGGTTGAACCAAAATTTATCTCAGAATTCATTTTAAAATGCTCTGATATAGGTTTCCAAGTAGTTTGTGTTTTCTTCTTAAGAAAGCAATTAGAATTCATCCTATAGTTTGATGCTCTATATGTTGTTTTCACCATTATTACACTCACCCTCCTACGTCAAATTAATTTACACCACCAGGACTACATACCACTCCCCTGTAGAAAACCCCTCATCTCTTCATCTTATCACTGGAAACATAATCAACTTGACATGACTCCATACCCAATGGGTCTGTCTTATTTCCTGATAGCAAGCCTTTAAAATTTATACCCCACTGAGCATCATACATAGCCTAATATCCAAGTGATTAAACATTTTAGATGGAGAGAGAGCTCTTTGAAGTTGGAAGGGCTAGATTCCAACTTCCAAATGGTTTATGGTTACCTTTGAGTTTGTATTTTTAGCCTAGGAAAATTACAGAGTGCTAACACTCCTAGTCAAATTTATGGCGTGCACCTAAGGGCAAAGTCCCGAGGAGCTAACCTCTAGGATAGACGGAACTATGACTTCTCAATTCACAACAAAATGGCTACCGAAGAGAGTCTACCTGAATGTAATGCTTCTGTCAGACTTAGGATGGTTTTTGTTGAGCTTTAAAGCTCATATGAATGTAATTTATGTAATTCTCCTCTAATACTAAATTTATTTACCTAAAAAAAAAATATACCTCCCACACTAAACTCTGGAGTCTAATCATATTGTTGAAAAAAAAAATCAACAATGCTTATTTTGTTTTCCGTCAATAGAAAAACCTTTGATCTTCTTAGGTGTTTTATTTTGGACCTTTGCCTTGGCTTTAATTGAATTGAATCTTTCAATTTCCTCTTGAAAATCGAAGATATTTTCCTTAACTTCCCACGTGCATGCATACAACAATATTTGAATTCATGGGGTCTTCCTAGAGATCTCAAAAAGAAGAAAATAATATTAGTAGCCAGAGGTAAAACCAAAATTAATTAACATAAGAATTTAAACCTAGAAATGTATGTTTATCCAAGCGTAATAACAATGCATAGGAATGGATAAACATTCTAGGAATATTGCATACTTTCAATGCTCATATGTATCCCCAAAAAGGTAACCAATATCTATAGAAAATCTTATAACTGCCACCTGATTGAAAATTTAAATCATATGTGATCAAATACAAGTAACTAATGGTTCATAATAAATAGACAATATAAGGATGGCATTAGAAATAACAATTGAGGTGTATTGTTATAATATATAGACTCATCGATACTCACCACAAAACAAATCATGAGAGACCCTGCAAGAATAAAAGGATTCCTTCTTCCATATTTGGAATGCAATTTATCACTCCAGACATCGACCAAGGGTTGAACCTATACCAGAAAGTAAAGTGAATCTGAAAGGGTCAAGAAATAGAATTTACTTGCAAACTGTCAATGTTGTCTAACAAAAAAACATTTTCAATATTTCAATACTCAAAGAGTGACTTCTCTTCAAACTGTAAATTGAATAAAAGCACCATAGTAATTGCTTCAAAATTTAAAAACCATTAACTATAACCACACCCATTTAAAACCTCACCATTTTAATTTTAAACCATAAGGCCATGCTTAGTCATGATACTATTTAATTACACAATGAGGCATAGATTATCAAACTATTCATGTCCACTTGGGTAACCGATTAGACTTTATCGGGTAGTATGGGGTTTACTCTAAAGCAACCTAATCTTGCAGTTAAAATGTTAGAGATATTGGCCTATACTTTTCAACTGTTAATTGATATTTTCCATCAACATTTTTCGTAAAAGTTGATATTTTAGTTGTTTCACGTAAGCCCAACCCATCCATGTAGAAAACAACTTTTAAGACATGATTCATACAATACTATTAAAAAGTAAAAGAATAGGGGGGACATGCAAGTAGTAGAAATACCTTCAAATTTGTGCTCAAAAATTAATATTTTTGTTTCTATTTTTTCATGCAAAGGAGAGAGGCAACAATACTTCCTTCCAAACAAACATGAAATAGATTTTGTCTTTAGAAACATGGAATTTTTGTTTGATGGAGGAGGATAGGTATAATCTTATGGCACGCCTTACTGACATGGACCAACAACAATTCCACCTAACTCCTAAACAATTGCTTGGAGGAGAAATGTTGAATTTTATCAATCATATGGATGAGCTCTTTGATATAATGATAGGTGTGTTATGCCCCCCTAAGTGTCTCGTTACATTGACACTACTACATATAAGTAATAGAGAAGAAGGTGTTCTATGAACAATACAAAGATGGAATAATTTTATGTCTCCTAATGTGGTTATGATGATGTTTACATAGCCTCTGATCTCTAAGACCTATTCAAGTTCTCTTCTAGCTACTTAATGGCTAAAACTTTGTACTTCTTGTTTTGCTTATTAACCAATTCTATCAATATACTTTTCCTTAGATATTTATGGAGCTAAGCTTATGAATATTAAGGATGTTTTCTTTACTGCTATGAAACTAAGTAACTATGCAGTTAAATATGACTCAATTCTTTTTTTAATAACAAAATATTTTTTATATGTAATTTATTCTCTTTAAAAAAAAATTAAAGGGTCCTGATGGAAAACAACAAGTCCAATGTTCATGGGGATTAGGACAAAGGACAAATCATGTGATAGAAATGCATGGCCTCTATCTTGGCCTTCTATTAGCCCAAGAGAGAAATGTGTCTAAAATTGTGATCATTGGAGACTCCCTCATCATTATTATTCATCTCCTAAACGGATCTTCATTTAAAAACAACTATCTCAACCTCATATACATGACCACCAACCTTTCGGACTTTTTTTCTTCAAATTCCTATTTCCACATTCTGAGATGTCAAAATTCAATAGCAGATGATCTGCCAAATCAAGCATGCCTCCTTCCAGTTGAGAAACTAGTGATTAATGGGGTCCCTGGAATGAAAATTATTCCATGAAGATCAACCTATGTGAATTCTCTCTTCTCCTCAACAAAAATTTAGAAATTGGTATCCAACAAGAAAATAGTATAATGCAGACCCTCCTAGCTTCAAATCCCATCTTATCATGCTACAGAGGGTGACTTCATATCCCTTGGCATCATATCATCATGATCAATGTTGATCTAGAGGGTAGTATGCATGCTCAGCATGCGCCCTCCCTCTCCAAGTAGGTGGATATTTCTACGGACTACAAGTTCTTTGCTAAAAATTTAATATTCACTCGAGCTCATAGGAGAGTCGCAAGGCTAGGAAATTCATTGCAATTGAGTGCTGAATTGAATGCTTGAGTGTGGAAATTTTTCCCTTCAATATTATAGTGATGTAAGGACTTCATTCAAAGCAATTCTAGGAGAATTTCCTTTGTCTCTGGCAGCTAGGGAAGGACAGTCTTCCTAGTGCAAATTGGATTTAGTTTGTATCTAATAGTTACAGGGGTGAAGGAATTCAAGTCACCTTCATGCCTCATCCTCTCTATGATGTGAAATTATTCCTCATCATTCCTAAAAATTATATGTCAGCTTTGACTCCAGATTCTCTGGTTCACATGGCTCCTCAAAAGGAAGGGAGTAAATCAGGAGGTTTTGTGGTGGCAAAGAGCTACAGGGCATCTCAATTTTCAAATTTAGTTATCTTCTCTTTAGTGGTATGGGCTTCCCTGTATCTTTTTAATGTTACAATTCCTTTTTTTAAATGTACAACAACCTTTTGATTTCGGAGGTTGGCTAAAAGATAAGCAAGAGACATGTATTATCCTTTTATGCTCTAATTTAAATTCTCCCCATGGAGCACTGGGTTTTCCTCAATTGGATAGATGTGCCTTTCTTACTTTTTAGAAGCTCTGATGAGTGGATAATTTAGTGCCTTCCCTGGAAGGCTCTGATTTCTCAATATCCCCCATATCCTTCTCATGTTTAATCCTCCTCCCTTTTTGTTCTTTTCTTTGTCAAGTTTCCCCTCCCCTTTGTTTACAGTTGTAGTCCCACTCCTTTTTTTTTCCAAATGTTCACACTCCTTTACTTGATGCCCCTTCCTCAATGCAACAAGACACATGGACCATTTCGGTTATGCCCCTATAGCGCCAGGATGTTCCAATATCTAGGAATCTTGTCCTCACCTTCCAATTGCCCAGCATGCAGCAGATGATGATCTCCATTAGCATATCTGGTAGCTTTATAACTCAATTCACTTCCTCATGGATGAAATTTAGCAACTCAAAACCCATGTAAACTAGCTATAAGAGGGGAATGAAGCATTACGTCACTATATTGGTAATATCCAAGTTCAACAAAATGAAGAAGACCAATGAAGTTCAAGCAATGGTAGTTTTTTGGAGCCCTGACAGTCAAAATATCAATTGACGCCCTGCATGAGGAATGGTTTCTTTTTGTAAAGTTAACTTTTTGGGAGGCCAATTTTTTTCGAATCTATAGTTGTTATATATCTCTTAGATTCAGTTACAAATCATTCATAAATGAAAAATTACATGGTGTGGGAAAATTACTATGGCATGTTTGATGTGGCCTTCTTATAGTTTTCTCTCAGGTTAATTTTTGTTTTGTATACTTCTATCTTTTTTGGGGATCTCATGATCTATATTAAATAGTACAACAGGTGAAAGAGGATAATGGCTTCTGAGGACATTATATACCGTATTATTATTTTCACATACCTAAGTACTATGATTATTGACATATGACAGAGAGGATATATTTCTCTGGGGGTGTTGGGACTAGAATGAAAATGTTGTCACACATATGGAAGTTGATTTTGATATAAATGTAAATCTGATTAATATGTTTTATGTGGACAATTTGTTAGGGAAATATGATCTATTTGACATATGTAAACACACTTTTTCTTTAATAAAAAATGTGTTTTTTTATTCCTAAAAAAAATATAGCTCTTAGATTGTATGTTTACAATAGATTTTTAAAAGAAGGTCTCAGGTGTTTTTCCATGTTCTCTCTTGTCAAATATGCATCAGCTAGAAAATTGTAATTCTCTCCGAGTTTTTTTTTGCTGCCTATTGGCACAAACTTAAAATCAACCTAATCATTTGTGTCAAAATAAAATCTTTAAATATACCATATGAGAAGCAAAAAAATATGAACAGTGTTATATTCATAACAAAATCATTTCCAAAACAAGTGCTACATAATATCTAGTCCCTCCCACTTAGTTTAAATATAGCTAAATTAAAATTAAAAAAAATGTAAAGAATCCATGAATAGTTTATATTAAAAATGTAGTTGTCGTTTATCATATATATAAAATAGAAACCATATAAACAAACAAAGGCACTTTGCAAATACATAGAAGAAATGACATGGTGCAAAAAACTATTCAAGTGGGACACGGATAATCATTACCAACAAGTAAAAATTGTGCTCAATGGTTCTAAAGATGTATCGATCTATGAGTTGAATAATTTCTACTTGTCACTTTAATTTTCTCATTGCATGTGGAAATTTGGTGGAACCAAATCAAAAATGACTCAACTAAGATATTGATCATCTTTGTTAATAAGTGTCATAAAAGGATTAATTCTATTGAGGGTTGGGTTGTTGTGGCCAGCCATAAATGAAGACAAGACAACATTAACACTAAGAAAATCCTTTGAAGATGGCAATCAAAAGAAACGTAAATGGATTGTTTCCACCTTAATATAATATTATTTGATGTGGCACACATCACTTGCAACTTATGTGGACTAATAGGTAAAGTAGATAAAAGTTTCATAATTTTCTTCTAATGTGGTAGAAATAAAGTTGACTTAGCGTGGAATAATAGGAATTAAAGAATACTTTATAATAATTTGGCTTCATAGTCGCTTTGGATACATTAATAAAACATATTGATTATGACGTAGCTATGATCATTTATAACATTTGATCCCGATTTGTTAATAATCAAGTAAAGAATTTGTGTGAGTGGTATGAATGATTGAGTTGATCGATTGAGCAGTTAAAGACTCTAACTAGTACAAAAAATGGTATTGATCTATCAGTTTATTAATTTCTATGTGTCAATGTGATTTTTTGACTACAAATGGATATACGATGGCTGCCTATTAGCATTTATTTGATTTATTATGGAAAATATCACATTATCTACTTCAATACAGTTGCATGAATGACTTACGGATTTCCAAAGGGTTTTGTGGGATAGATATGTCAATAGGAGTTGATTAATCAAGGCAATGGCCAATAACATGTGCAAGTTGATAGCCAATTGCGTGAGAGATAAATTTGAATAAAATAATTGGCACAAAATAGAAAAATGATCTCCTAAAGTTATACTTTGGTAAAGTGAAAAATATATGAGATGTTTGACTGAATTAATAGAAAGTCGGTCATTTATCGATTGCATTACACTAGTCTGGTGGTAAGGATATGTTGTAGCCACTACAACACCACCCAAATTTTCAAGCATATTCAAAATTTTGGGTACCCCACCACTCACCCCAAGCTTATAGGGTTTTGATAGGACCCCCAACTGGTTTCTCTCCCTGCAACCTTGCTTATCCACCCCCTTTGGTGTGCCCATTCACACATCACACATTGAATCCCTGCATCATGTGTTGTCTCAGATACTAACCTCATGATGACATTAGGGTTTTGATGTTTGTTTCTTCAAATATGCATTGAGAGTTCCCCTATGGCCTCAAAACTCATCTTTCTATAGTTTACAGCACATATCAGTGAAGGCCCTGTGGGTGTGCATATATGCCTTCAAGTTGTATTTCATTATGTTGTCCATATTAGGGTTTGGGAGAAACCCAAAATTGCTAAAAGAGAAGGCACATTCTCATCAGCATTGTTATACATCATGGGGTGAATCATTACGTATTGTATTCCCCTAGATTCATGATTTTTTCCCCCATCTCAGCATGTTCATTAGGGTCGTAATAATGTTGTACTCCCCTGGAACCCTTGAAACCCTAGGTTGACATAGCTAAAAATTCTCACCCCTCTGAACGCATGCTCGCTAGTGCTTCAAGGAACTTTCTCTATAAATACATCATCCCCAGAGGAAATGCATATATCAAAGTCAGTGTCAATTGGTGGTTCCATTAATTCCTAGTTTAGAATTCATCTCAAAAAGAGAATGTGAAGCACGAATTTCTCAAACCATGCCATCAATATCATTTTAATTTTGGTTGCCTATGGTTCATGATCCTTGACTAAATTATTTTCATTATTATTTGTTTGCAACAAATAACTAACTTGTTTTCATTCCACCTTTTTTTCAGGAAATTAGTTGAGGATGCCATATATTTTGCAACAAGAACATTGAATAATTCCTTAACATAAGATGGTGGCTTATATGACGATGAAGGGAATTAAATGGAGCAATAAATGAAGTGAGCATGGATACGCATTGATCCATGCATCTCGGCTCATCACAAAATGCATGAGGAGGCACACATCGCCGCTATATTAGAATGGATGCTCGTTATGCATACATTTTCAATGAAATGTCAAAGGATAACGTGAGGAAATGCACATTTAAGGCCTCACATACATTTGCACCAAATAAAGTGGCACTCCTAAAAGAGCATACATGGCTACCGACACATCGATAGGTAACCTCAAAGGCACCCTCGACCATTCTAAATAGAGTGATTTTGGACTGGTTAAAGACATGCCTATCGATGTCTCTTAACGAAGGATTTCCCTAAGGACCAAACACCCAAGGCAAGGATTTCATTACCCAAGGAAGAACTTATGGTCATATTTTCATCGAAAGACTCATCCTGGGGTTTCACAGTAATGGCCATACTTGTGCAGCAGGATGGTAGGCTTTGGCACTAAGGTGATATCTTACACACACGCCAAAACATTGTCTCAAAAGTACACGAGAACTTATTATAATGATGGTAATGACTTGTTGAATGGCTTTAAAAATATGGTAGGTGCTACGTATTAATCGCCCATGGGAGTTGTTATCACTCAAAATTTTCCTTAGAAGTTATCAGAAGAAGGAATAAACCAAGGTAACCACAAACCAATATTTTAAGTATAGGCTCTAGCCAACCTATGACTCAGAGAGGGATCTTCCTACATAAGTTAGCTTTGTTTCTTATGGGATTTTAGGCTAGTTCTTAGTGTTCTTTGGGGTTTTGGTTTTGATTTGAAGGTTGGGTGGTGGAATTCTTAGAGCAGATGGATAGAGCTAGGTCTTCAAGCCATTGGGCTATGGAGTCAAAAAATGGATAGCAGGACTGGACCAATTTATTAAAGGGAATGTTCACAAGGCAGGCTAGCAGAGAAAAATGCAAATCTTTAGGCGTAATGGGGGAAGTAACTCCAACTAGGGTAAAAGGGAACTCAAGAATCCTTAGAATGAGAGCAGAATGGGGAATAGAGGATAATCATGAATCAAAGGGCAATTAAGAATCCTTTGTTATAGATCACAGGAAGTTACCTAACCTAAGGAGCAATCAAGAATTCCTTAACTTAGATTTGTGAAGAAAACATATAATAATGCATAACAATCAAGACAGAGTGCATTTAAGCAATTTCTAAAATATCATTCCATGTTATAACATTTATATTTTAGAGATATATAAAGATTATGAAAAACTTGAAGGAAAACAACAGTGAACATGAGAGAATACTTATTTGTATTTCGCTTTACACAAGAATCCTGTAAAATATCTGATGCTTTATTCCTTGATCCAGTAAGCCAATCCAGTCATTAATACAATAGAATTTCTTATTCGAGAGAAAAAGTCTATAGAAATGTTTTGGAATCCACAATACATACTTCAAATTGTGAAGTATTTATACAAAAACTTATTACAAAATATCTCAAAACAACTTGAGATTTATTCTAGGAAATACAAATATCTTCTAGCAAGTAGATAGAGACATCTAATGAACCGTTTCTTGTTGTCCCTTTAATTATGGTTGTGTTGGCCTTTTTTGGTTGAGGTGTAACCCTTTATGCTGGCTAATAGTTGTGGCATTTTTATGCTGGAGTCTTCTTTACTTTGATCTTTCATCTGATACTCTTTTACCCTGCTACTCTTTCACCATGTTGTGTTGTTTTTACCTGTTTTACTCTGTTGCCTTCATTTTTACTGTGCAGTGACTTTCAGCTGTTTATTTATCACAGTAAATCTATCATTGTCTCCCACCATTCTACATCTGGGAATTTCACATTTACCATTCTCCTGTAAATCCCATCAGCCTCGGTATATTTAGAAAAAGTTGGCTTCGTGAGGAACAAATGTTTGACCTCATGCTCAAGGAAAAACAAGTTCTCAAATGTGTCATATAATACTTTGCCCATTGGCAAGGCTTTAATGGATGAAGAACTGCCTTTTTTGTTAGCAAACTGTCTGAGTCTGTTGCCATAGTCCAATTGTGTCATAACTTTATCATTGATGACCATAGGACTGGGCAGATCCTTTTCCCTCAAAATCTTAAATTTAGCCATGAACCTATCAATGGCTACCTGCATATTGTGGCACTTTTCTTCCAAATTAAGCATAAGGTTCTTTTTAGAAAGGACCTTCCTTATTTCTAGAATGGTGGCAGTTCTGCCTTCAATGTTCAGCTCATGTAGCTCATATCTATTTTTTCTATTGAGGAAATGGATGAGTCTATTTCCATCCTCAGGCTTATTTCCCAATTACTCCTTCACTTTCTTGATAGCTTCAGTAACTATCTTTACTAGCTCTGTTTGCTTGAAAATAACTTGGATTGATGGCCAAATATCATTAGCAGCGTCAACAATATTGGCCCACAGCATTTCCTTGGTTTGTCCAAGTGGCTTCTCAAGTGTCAAATCCTTTTCCAAGATTTTGTTCCTCTCACCCATTCTCTGGGCCCTTTGTGTTTCCTCTTTTTGCTTGAGTTGGGAAAGTTTGCAGTCAGTTTCTAAACTTGCCACCTTTTCCTTCAATCTTTTCATCTCTATAGCCTAGATAGACATATCTTCCATGGTTTTCACAAGTTCTATTGTTTTTTCCCCTGTGCTCCTACTACTATAGTAGATTCTACTGTTACTAGCAATGTTGTTGTAGGTGGAGTTGTGGGTGCCAGTGATGCTGCCAATGTAGAAGGAACTGTTGTGGATACCATTGGGATGACAGTTCTAGAAGTTGTGGCCAAGTCACTTTGCTTTGACTGAATTAAAGTGTCCAACTCCTTCTCTGTCTCCTTGAGTTGATCATTTAGCTTCAATACCATGTCCATGAGCTCTTCATGTCCTTGTTGGGATTCTAGGACCTCTAATGTTTTTGGATGATGCAGCTAGGGTATCTTTAGCTGCTTCTTGAGTGAAACAATATCATCATTTTTCTTCTTAATTAGCTACTATGTGGCTTTTATATCCTTGGGATCGTGTCCCAATTCAATTACTAAGCCCTCTAAGGACTTGATTCTTGTGTCCTTGGTCTCTGAGGAGGCCTTCTCCAACTGGAATTGTGCAGATATGTTGTTTAAGGAATTATGTAGTTGGTGGGCAGCTATGGCCTTTCCATTCAAAGTGGAGTATATCATCTCCCATGTTTGCTTGTGTAGCTCAATCTGGTCTATGGGATGGATCTCCCTCGCCAGCACTTCAAAATATACTTTCTAGAAATCTGAGGCAGTTTTTGGCTGTTGAGTTGTAGGCTTGATAAAGTTATCTACATTTTCTACTCTTTGATATCAAAGGCTGAGATTAGCCTTGTTTGATTGGTAAGGGTAATCTTCAGGTACTGGGCATAAGTTTGGACCTTAAGCTTCTCATTCCTTGCTTTTATTTCCCTGTACCTCTCCTTGATGTCTTCACCTTTGTCAATAGGCATTCTGAAGGAAGATACCTCAAGACTGAGTTGCCTTTCCAACCCTTGAGTTTGTGATGTGGAGGGTGTGCCTTCTGATGGGGTGATGGGCCTGCTCTTGTTTCCTTCTGTGCTGGTGACTTCTGTTGTCTACTCTGTGTATTCATGTTCAGAGACAGGATTCACTCTTTGTCTTTTTGCTTGGCTTGTATCTGCATAAGTCTGTAAAGGGGCCCTTTCTGAAGTGGTGGATTCCTCCCTACTTATTTTTAGGCTCTTCTCCTCATTTAGGGGAGTTTGCACAACTAAGGGGGTACTCATGGCTGTCTCTGGTTTGCTTAATTTCTCTGGCCTATTTGACTGCTCTAGCACCTATAGGAAAGAACCCTCATCAAGTTTTTTTTCAAGATCGATTAGAGCATTCTCTATGTCTATTCTAGTGTTGTCTTAATCAAATAGGGTTCCTTCCACCCATTCTGATTGGTTAGCATATGCTTCAATCTCAGGTATGGGATGGTGAATAAAAGGTCCCAGCTTGACCTTTTTCCTATTCTTGGTGATGAATTCCAAAGGGCCATATCTCCAAACAAAACTTCTCTAGAACTTCATCTTTTGTAGTATCAAATCTGCCTCTGTCCCAGCCTCCCTAGAGTTACATATGAAGGGGCCTAATTGGTCTTTTATTTTGAAATTGGCCTTCTTTTTGGAATTTACAAATTTTATCTCATCTGCATTGATAATTTTCCTGTAGTATTCTAATGCAAACAACCTCATAGGGAGGTATCTTGGCAATTTGTATGGTGCAAGCATGCAACCATATACCCTGATTTCTGTGTGGTTCTAGTAAAGGTACGAGTCACCCACTTTGGTCTACTTTGACAGTTGAAGGACTCTCTTTATTTCTGGATTGATTCTTAGAGGAGGGTTTCCAGTCAACATTGTCATAACTGGATGTACAAATAAGTCAATAAATTTTGAATAAGAGTATGGAGACTAATACTCGTGGATTAATGGGGTCCAAAAAATGGTTGACCTTGTTTGACCCTTGGTGTCCAGTTTTTGGAGGGTGACTAGGAACTTATCGGACTGATAATATAAGAACATATGGTATAAAACTGAAGAGTATTTGAAGACCCTTTCATTCCCCATTCTTGTGAATTTCTCATGCATCCTGTCAGCTATGAATGTGGCAAAGTCATAAATGGTTGCAGGAGGTTGTCTTGGGGTATAGATGGACATGAAAGCCAGGATAATTTCATCAATATACTCACTTCTGGAGTAACCCAAAACACAAGATATCATGGCTACAATATTTCAGCCCCAAGGGGAAAATATAGTTGCTACATATGGAGGGGGGTTGTTAGGGATGTGCTTTACTTCTACGATGAAGGTTTGGAATAGTTGGGCCAATTTGGCAGAGCTGAGTCTGGGGTATAAGTCCAATAGGTCTCCAATTGAGAGGGGAGTTAGGTTTGGTCCTGGTTGGAGCTGCAACATTTCATTGATGGATTCAGCGGTAATGGTGAAAAGGACCTTCTGGTCATGAGACATTATGGTTCTGTGACTGGGGACGTAGCAAGTATAGCACATATGCACAATTTCAGCAAAAATGTGGACTTGGGGGAACTGGTACTTGGGAAAATTTGATTCCCAAAGGCCAATTTCATCAACATGGTTCAGGAACTTGTCCCTACTTTGGCAATGAACTTTGAGCAGGAGCTCTATGATAGTGGTATCCTTTATTTGGAAGTCTTTGTCAGCCAGGGGAAGGTGGTCTAGGTCTAAATGAGGTGTAGTGATGGGCCTCACATCCATTGCAATTGGGGCAACCATACTCAGTTCTTGTGGATTTGAGTGTGGGGAGGGATTCAGAATTTTTAGGGCAATGGTGTTCTGCATTGGTTTATGGCTCAAGTTCTTGAGTATTTCTAATTAATTTTTAACTTAACTAAAACCACTCAGCAACTGGTTACTTTAAAATTGACAGGGTATTTGGTGAATTTTGGTTTAAATACCTAGAACTGGGGTGAATTGGCTCTGAGCAGGGTGGCTGGCGAGTGTAAGTGGTTGAATGGGCTTCGTATAGGCTACAAGGCCGACTAGGTTGTCTGCAGCGTCTTTGGAGTGAAATAGTACATGGGTTGACGGCTTCGACATTTGCAGGTGTCGTGCATGCGTATAGAGGCTTGCAGATGAGATTTTAGTGAAAACAAACAATTTTGGGGCTTTTGGATTTTATACGCAAAAATTATTTTTTTGGCAGGTAGGGGGTGAATAGTGGTTAATTTGTCGTGTAGCAGGAGGGCTGTAAGCAGTTTATTTCACACTACTTTTGGGGGCTCAGTGGTATTTGGGAGGGGCTTCCTGATTCCACTCATCGGATGACACGTAGCATTGGGGGCCAAGGGGGAAACCACTTTATCGGGTGGGTAAAGGATGGACGTCAGGTTGGCCCGATATGGATAAGGGCCATCAGATGAGGAGGGGGACGATCGCACGGTGATCGGGTGGAGAAGCTATGCAGAGGGTATTGGAGGGCTCGGCGGGCACTTAATTATGGTGGTATCAAGGTTAATAATGGCTTAAAGTGAGATTAGGCCATCGAGGTAATTAATGGAGGATTAAAAGGGGGCTTAATTAACTTGATTGCAAATCAACTAGTTAAAGGTTTTGGTTGGGTTTTAGGTGAAAATCTTAGTTTGTAATTAAACTGGGGTGTAGGGTTAATTTATACATAGGAGTTAAATATATACGGGCAATTAGGTTTTTATCGGGATTTACTATAATAAAGTTAGTCATGAATATGAAAAATGGGCGAAAAAGGGAAAAACACTAAGCAAAATGCTTTTTTGTGAATTACAAGTTTTTCACATATTTACATTAATACTTAGGGTAAAGCATTTTTGTGGGTTTTTGGTATGAAAAGTGTTTTATATCGGGGGAGAATTGCTTTTTCCTAGGCAAAAGGTGTTTTAACCTTAGGAAAGGAGTATTATTAGGAAAATGAAT